>APFE030278124.1:5170-43419 GCA_000404065.3 Pinus taeda
AGCATATAAGTGCTACAATAAAAGACTTGGAAGAATTGTTGACAACATTGATGTAGTGATTGATGAAAAGGGATACATTCCTAGGCAAGTAAATCATGAAAATATCGAAGAAGATGAAGACTACCCTCAAAGACAGAATGATGAAGAAGAAGAACCATAAGAAGCACCAGAGGAACAGACAAGGATAGAAGAAAAGACTCCATCCAGATATGTTCACAAGAATCATCCAAAATCTCAAATTTTGGGGCAGAAAGAAGCAGGTGTACAAACAAGAAGAACAATTGCAGAAGCTTCAATCTACTTGGCATTACTCTCTTCCACTGAACCACAAAGTGTGAAAGAGGCGTGCAAAGATGAATGTTGGGTCAAAGCAATGGATGAAGAACTTGAGCAGATCGAAAAGAACGACACTGTGGAGTTGGTTCCTAGACCAAAGGAGAAGAATGTTATAGGGACAAAATGGGTCTTCAAAAATAAGTTAAATGAAAATGGGGAAGTAATTAGAAATAAGGCCAGACTTGTTTGTAAAGGGTATGCGCAGCAAGAAGGAATAGATTTTGAAGAAACTTTTGCTCCTGTTGCAAGACTCGAGGCCATCTGAATGTTCCTTGCGCTTTCAAGCTTTCAAAAGTTTAAAGTATTTCAAATGGATGTAAGATCAACCTTTCTGAATGGAGACTTAGAAGAAGAAGTATACATTGAGCAGCCAGATGGTTTCATTCTTGGAAATGATCCAAATCTTGTATGCAGACTGAAAAAGTCTCTCTATGGTCTTAAACAAGCTCCAAGGGCTTGGTACTATTGTTTGGACAAATATCTTCATCAACAAGGTTTTTCAAAAGGATCAGCAGATAGAAATCTTTATATAAAAATTGAAAATGACAAATTGCTAATACTTGTTGTGTATGTAGATGACATTATCTTTGGCAGTAATGAAGAAGATATGAGTCAAAGCTTTGCCTTGGTGATGCAAAAATAATTCGAAATGTCCTTGCTTGGAGAACTGACATACTTTCTTGGATTGCAAATCCGACAAAATGAAGGAGGAATCTTCTTGTCTCAAACCAAGTATCTCAAGCAGATTTTGAATAAATATGGCATGGAAGATGCAAAACCAGTATGTACACCCATGGTAATACGCTGCAACCTCAGTGCAAATGACGAATCAGCAGCAGTGCATCAACCAACCTACAGATCTATCATTGGAAGTCTACTTTATTTGAAAGGTACCAGACCAGACATCATGCATGCAGTGGGAATAGTTGGAAGATTTCAGGCAAATCCAAAGGAAACTCATCTCAGGCAGTGAAGAGAGTTTTCAAATATCTTGAAGGGACTCAAAATTATGGCTTATGGTATCCTAGAGATACAGATCTCAAACTTCATGCTTATACAGATGCAGACTGGGCCGGAAGTGTGGATGACAGGAAGAGCACAAGTGGTGGTGCATTATTTATGGGTTCCAGATTAGTATCTTGGTTCAGCAAGAAACAAAGTTCGATTGCCTTGTCTACAGCTGAAGCAGAGTATGTTGCTGCTGCATCTTGTTGCACTCAACTCCTTTGGATGATGCAAACCTTGCAGGATTTTCAAATCACTTGTACTCCACCCATCTCCATCTTATGTGATAATACAAGTGCAATCAGCATTTCAAAGAACCCAGTCATGCATTCAAAGACCAAGCACATACCAATCAAGTATCACTTTATCAGGGAACAAGTAATGGAACAAAAAATCAAGTTGGAGTATGTTCCTTCTAAGGAACAAGTTGCTGATATTCTCACCAAACCATTGCCTAGGGAGATCTTTGAATACCTCAGGCAAAAGCTGGGGGTTGTTGATGCATCATCTTGTTGTTGAATCTCATCTGTTGATTGTACGCAAGGTCTATATGTGGTATATGCGTACATTTGCTGGTTTATGGATTGGTTACAGATTGATGGCACAGGTTCAGGGGGAGCACATATAATGCATTGTTGGCATTATGGGAGCACAAAAGGAGATCATGGATGCTGATCTAAAACTGGCTGCAATATGTCTCTATCTCTTTCCTGATCGTTTATGGTGTTTGGTGGATTCTGCTTCCTCTTTGCAGATCTGGTTTATAGTCAAGGGGAGCATATTCTTAGGGGGAGCATAACCCTTTTCCCTTGATGTCAAAGAGGGAGAATGAAGTTGAGGATCTTGAGGTTGCCATCAAGTCCAAAGGGGGAGATTGTTGGCATTATGATTCTGGTATGGATCTATGATACAGGTGTTGTACTTGATGGCAACTCACTCAAGTGGGCAATGGTCTGTTCAGGCTCTCAAAATGATGGAAATTAAGAGGCTCACAGGTGAATGGTTCAAAAGGCGCGGACCCGTAGGTTCACCATGCAGGAGGTGCAGTCATACCCGCAGGTTACCCTTTCAGAAGGTGCGGACCCTAGTGCACACACTTCAAGGCAGTGAAGCGTGCTCACGTGGGGTTTCTTATGTTTGGCTCGTGGTATTTAGCCCGCCTTTTTCTGATGCTATGGTTTTGGCCCGTGGTATAGGATCTATTTTAGCCCCAGTTTGGATCCCTTGTATTCGTTATTGATGGTTTTGTCCCATGGTGTGAATAAGGGCTTGTCTATAAATAGGGAAGGAGATCACTTGGTTTTTTGCATCTTTCAATTGAATATCTTAAGATCTGAAGTTTTGGGTGATTGATTTTAAAAGCAAGATCTAATTCAAGGAGATAACTTAACTTAAGGTGAATCTATTGGCATGTCGTGATCTCTCGGGCGCATGAACAGATCTGTGGATCTGACTGACTGTGGCACATTGGTATACTGAAAATTTGGCCCTAATCAGAAGTCCGCAGGCGATCCAAAGGCGCAGTGCGTGGGTACGCAACGCAGTCAAAGGCGCAGTGCATGGGTATGCAGTGCAGTTAAAGGCGCAGTGCGGGGTACACAGTACAGTAGAGGGCACAGTGCGGAGCACACGCAACGCAGAAAAGGACGAAGTGCGAGGTACACAGGCGAGAAGAAGGCACAATGTGGGTCTACGCAGAAAGTCAAAAGTGAAGGTGCGGATCTGAAGAAAAGTTCGCAGAACAGAAGAACAACCAGTGCGGATCTGCGCAGTTCAGTCTCAGAAGAGCTGCGGATATACGTAGGCCCCTGTTGGTGAAGTTGCGGTTTTATCTTGAAACAATTGTTGATTGTCTTTTATCTATTGCAACAGAGTTCTGGGTTTATATTTCTGGTACTATCTTTCTTTTTACAGCATTCTGAGACGCTGGGTGATTCTTGGTCGATTGTATAAGGAGTTTGGATGATTTACATGTACTTGATGATTATTTGATATTCTTGGATCCAGTTTGAAAATTTATGAAAAGTGGTCCTTGAAAGAAAAGAAGTAGGGGGTTGTAGCTCCCTTTCAGGAGAGACTGGAAAACGAGAGAGAGTTGTAACTCTCTGTAGGTTGCAGCCTGCGTACTGGTAAAGGACTGCACCAGTACAAAATCATTGTAAAAGAGGTTTCTAATGAAAGAAATAGAGACATATTGCAGCAGGTGTTTCACCCACATTGGTTCCACCTTATATCGGGTGTTCTTTGGTGTGACTATCTGTTTTTCTTGTTTCATGCTCATTATTATACACAAGTTAATGATCAATAAATTAATGAAGGCATATTGAAAAGAATTTGATAATACTGATTCACCCCCCCCTCTCAGTATTATTTCCAACAATCATCACTTGGTTTTGGGTCTTAGTAGCTTCTTGAGAATTTCACATTCCCTTTTGGAGGAGGATTTTGGATGTTATGGATGAATTTTGATGTTTGGACATCTCTCTCTTGTCTTGGAGCTTCATTATTGGCATAATTTGGTGATTGGATATACTCTTTTACACACGTAAGTAATATTTTCATGTATATTCTTTTTATTTACTTTAATACATGAATGTTGTTGGGATTTTTGCTATACAAGATCTGAAATTTACTACTTTTCTTATGTGAAATGGTGGAAATTTAATCTTTTGTAGCGTTGCATCATCTCATGTATCATGTGTGAAAGGGTGAATGTTCCTATATATTGTTTCTATTAAACACATATTGATAAGTCATCAATTATTGCAAATTGAAGTATAAATTATTCTAGCAGTTGCTCTTATGCCCTAATTTCCATACAAGGTTGTCTAGAAGGCTCCTTGATTGGGTGTAGTTCCTCTAAATCACAATTTTCATCTTGACACCATCTTCCCCAAAGGATAAGGCACTGATCCTTCCATAGATGATAATTTTCAAAGATAATTTCTCTCACCTTCCCCTCTTTTTCTGGGCCTAGCCTTCATAGGCCACCTAGGGCATCACTTTTTTCATCATTTAGCCATCAAAAGAATTTGATCTCTTGCCCACAACTACATTGGTGTATCTTTTAGAGGCCCTCCAAATTTCATGAAATTCTAACAGTGGGATCTTGAGATATTTCAAGCCCTAGCTTGAAGATCAATTCTTGCCCTTGGTTTTCCATTGGCTAGTGACCTCATTGGCTATTAACATTAAATCATCAAAATAAGGTTCTTTCTTTGATCCTCTTTCCTTCCCTAATTAGGTCAAGTACATGGTTGACCAACTCCATACCCTTGACCCTTTGTGGTATCGCAAAGCTTTTGACTCCAATTCCACAAAGATCACTTAGAAGCCAAGCATTCATAGGGCTTTTTGAGTCTAGGGGCTTCCTTGATAACATATATTCTCAAACCCTAACCTCAAAGACCCTATTAGCCCTTCCTAAAGAGCTTATTACGTTGCTTCTAAAGCAAGAAACCCATCTCATTGAGTCTCTCTTGTGAATAGGCCTAGGAATCACCTCCTTATCTTATCATTGACCATATATTCTTGTGATTCCATCATACCGGGTCTCCTTCCATCAGTGAAAGTCCGTAATGAATAGGGAGCCTTAGCTAAGGTGACAGTGGGCTATTTCTCCATTGTTTCCTTTGACCCATTAGTTTCTCTATAAGATCCCCTCCTAGGACCCGTGCTAGTTTGAGCGGTAACATGGACTATGATTCTACATTGATATTTCCCATAAACCCTACAAAATTGCCCCAACAACAAAATGTATTTGCAATACATAAAGAGGCATGATTAAGCATTTTTATAAGGACTAACTTCCTTGTTGGAGAACTCTTTCCCTTTTCTTGTCCCTACGCCATTTGCACCTTCGCCGCAGTTCTTGTGTTATTCATTGGGGCTAGAGCTTGGAATGCCAACCAGAAGTTCGTGGACCTCAACAAATAAACTTCCACTAACAAGCTCTAAAGCATTAAAAATATTTAGTTTTTGTAGAATCAAAGGTGTTCTAGTCTTGAAACTTTGTGGAGAGGCTAAAACATATGAGTTCTCCAAAACCTTAAAATTGTTTATGGAAATTCCACCTAGAGATGGCTCAATTAAATTAATTGACCATAATTAAAAATTTCCTAAGTCTAACTTGAGAAAAATGGTTAATCAACAGTAATTAATTGATAAAGGTGTGAATTATCTAAAAACTCATAGGGATTGACTTGGATATGATCTCAGCCATCGATTAAGTTTTAATCTTGGCCATTGGAGTCCCAAATGGAGATTATAAGAAGAGGTTGATGGGTTGATAGAGAAATACACTTGCAGAACAAGTTTCCTTGGGCAATTCGATTTTCCATATAACAACATTCTGCCAGAAGAGTTGGAGCCAGAGAGGGGAGGCAGAGATTTGAATTCATAAGAAATATTCCAGTATCAGAGAGTCAGCTACAGGAGGGCTGAGTTTCTTAGTGAGGCTGCGCAGGGCTTGTGCAAAAGCTTCAGAGGAAGAGTTCGATTTGGCTAGACATAAGGTCGATTAAGTTACTGGAGGCAGGGAAAATTTTTGGAGAGGGCCAACGAGTCATTCTCAAAGGTCGAGTTGGGAAGACGACTTGATCAGTTGTTGTTTCCAACTAGAGTGTACAAGTGCCTACACATGGGTGACATAGAGAATTACACGGGAGTTTCGTGGAGCCCAGTTTGTGCTAATTTTGGAGCTAGATAAGTATTAGGTGAGACAAAATTTGTCTCACTAGTTTTTTTGGTCAGTTTATCTTGTAGAGGATCGCCAATTTTGGGCATCCAGTTGTACTTGGAATTTCTTGCTGTTGTTTAATAATAAAAACCCTTAACTACTGCACCAATTTTTCCACATTGGGTTTTTTCTGGGACTTTTGTCCAAAAATAACAGTGCCATAATTTTTGTATGCGCTACCATTTCTTAATTACCGACACTTTTATTTTCCACAGTATTTTATTTCTGAAGATTGTAGTGTGATTAATTCATTGTTGCCATAACAATAAACTGCGTAATTAATTTTACAGTTAGAAGAATTCATTCTAGTTGCTGCAATAAAAATTTTGTAGAATTTTTCACAGACATCAGGTTTGATTCCATCTTAATAATTTTCTTGTCCACCCTTGCTTCCAAAATTTTGAGCTAGGCCTCTGTCAAGGCTGCGCTAGATACTTTGTCACTCTCCAAAGTCTCAACTCAGTGCATTAGAAAGTCTAATATGCCCATAAGCAACTTAAACAGGAATTCCACTGCCTTTTTCCATTGCTCCACCTCAGATTTTAGAGGCTAGTCACCTAATGATGCCATCCCCAAACGTTTCAATAATCAATAAGTGTGAGAATTATGCCCAGAGAGTAGGAGAATATATGTCCAAAAGACAAGCCAAGACAAGAGGACACAAGATGTGGTGCTAGCTAGGGACAACCCCCAATGTGGGGAAACCCTTGATCAATTCTTCTTTTATGTTCTTCAAAGTTTAGCAAAGAAAGTGAGAGAGATAGTACATTTACAATAGAAGTCAATCACTTTGACTTTTGATATCGGCATGAGGTCAGTGGAAGACATATTGCTTCAACTGATTCTCTAAGGTGACTCGTTCACCTATCATAGCGCTGCATCTTGTCTATTTGCTGCACATTACTGTGTGACACCTTGCTGTACTGTCACATGTGTTGAACCTTGATGACTGAGCTGCTCTCATCTTCATGCTACTCATCATGTTGCATCTTCCATGGTCTTATTCATCATCAAGCTACCCATGCTCATGATCTCATTCATCATTATGTTGCCCATGCTCATATCATCATGCATCATTATGCTGCTCATGCTCATATCATCATGCTGCTTATTATGCTGCCCATGATCTCATACATCATGCTACCCTCCTTAGGAGATAGATGCTCCGGCTACTTTTTTAGTTCCCAGTAGTTCCGACTTTTTCGGTAGTTCTGATAGTTTCGACATTTACGGCTTTTCCAGCTTTTCTGACTTTTCTGGTATTTCCGGTGTTTCTAGTTTTTCCGGCAGTTCCAGCTTTTTCGGCTTTTTTGGCTTTTCTGGCTTTTCCGATATTTCCGACTTTTTCGGTGTTTCTAGTTTTTCTGGTAGTTTCGGCTTTTCCAGATTTTCGGGTATTTCCAACTTTTCTGACAGTTCTGGCTTTTCCGGCTTTTCTAGCAGTTATATCTTTTCTGGCTATTTTGGCTATTCTAGCGGTTTTGGCTTTTCCGACTTTTCTGGCTTTTCCTTAGGATCTCTCCTCCTACTAAAGCCCAAAGACAAGTAGAGAGAGGAAGAGATCGAAGTGTGTAGAAATGAATTGAAGTCCTCTTCTATTTATACCAAAAATGTATAGGTTAAATAGACATGACGTTTGGGCTTCTTGAGCCTACATAAGTTGCTGGTCGGCTTGATAATAATTCCATAATCAAAATAAATTCCTATCTCCATAAATACTTATCGGAATCGGATGATATTTAGATCAATCCTACACCTCTCGATGAGAGGGATCTAATAAAAATATCAACTGCCATAAATAAGTTGACCCACATGGAGTTTGGCCCTAGTTGCAAATTTTAATACTCCCTCTCAACTAGGGAGAACTCCATCCACTGATCCATATGTCCGGCTGTGTTATCTCTGCCATCAGTGCCCTGCATTGCTCTACCGAGCTCTGCTAAGCTCTGCTAGCTCTGCTCAGCTCTGCCGGCTCTGCTCTACTCTATTAAGCTCTACTGGCTCTGCTCTACTCTGCTGGCTCTCCTCTAGTTTGTTCAACTTTGTTGGCTCTGCGGGCTCTGTTCTTCTCTGCTCAACTCTGCTGGCTCTGCTCTACTCTGCTCAGCTCTACTGGCTCTTCTCTGCTGTGCTCAGCTCTTCTGGCTCTGCTCTGCTCTGTTGGCTCTGCTTTGCTCTGCTCAGCTACACTGGCTCTTCTCTGCTCAACTTTGCTCATCTTTGCTCAACTTAGCTCTGCTGAACCATGAAGAAGAAGAATTGATCGAGAATGTGTCATACCATTCTCCACTAACCCGAAGTCAGTCTCAGAGTGTGTACCACTGGTCCTAGACTAGTCCTCAACCAACCTGAAGTCAGAGTCATAGTAGGCACAATTCCTACCACTGGTCCCAGATCAGTACTCCATTGACTCGAAGTCAGTCTCAGAGTATGTACCACTAGTTCCAGACTAGTCCTCAACTGACTTGAAGTTAGTGTCATAGTGGGTACAACTCCTACCACTGGTCCCAGACCAGTACTCTACTGACTCAAAGTTAGTCTCAAAGTATGTACCACTAGTCCCAAACCAGTCCTCAGTCGACCCGAAGTCAGTGTCATAGTGGGTACAACTCCTACCACTGGTCCCAGACCAGTATCATTGATCCCAGATCAATGAAGGTCATCCTAACATAAGGAGTACGGTAGATAAAACGATGCATCCATCAGTACTACTATGGTCCCTATCCTCATTTCCCTACTCATTGATCAGATGAGAGGTACTTCCCATGAGTCCCAGACTGCATGGGTAGGATGCCCTGATAGGAGAACTTAATCAATCCTATCCTCACAGGAGAACTAATCATCCTGCTACACAATCACCATGGAGAACACATCATCCAAGCCTCATAGGAGACCTAATCATCTTGCTAGACAATTGTCATGGAGAACACATCATCCAGACCTCACAGGAGAACTAGTAATCCTGCTACACAATCGTCATGGAGAACACATCATCCAAACCTCACAGGAGAATTAATCATCCTGCTACACAATCATCATGGAGAACACATCATTCAGACCTCACAGGAGAATTAATCACCCTGCTACACAAGACAACGAATCATCTTGTCCCACAAGAGAGCAAATCATCTTGTCCCACAAGAGAGCGAATCATCTTGTTCACAAGAGAGCGAATCATCCAGTCCACAAGAGAGTGAATCATCTTGTCCCACAAGAGAGCAAATCATCTTGTTCACAGGAGAGCGAATCATCCTGTCCATCGGAGAGTGAATCATCTTGTTATATACCTAGGGGGGGTAATATGGGGTACCGAGGGAGGTACCCAAGGTAATAATGTAATAATGGGATGGGCCATAGTAATAAATAAGGTGGTTAACCCATGTCATGTAAGGGACCACAAGTAGTCAATAATAATGTAAGGGGCCCATGGTATTAGTTGATGGTATGAGGAAACCATGGTAATGATGCATGGTATTGTATGTATGAGGCCTATATAGAGGCTAGAGACTCCACATGGAGGGAGAGGAAGAGAAGTAATCTTGTATGAACAGGCATATGGCTTGTGGAGTATTCTCCTTCCTTAAGGAGTGAATATATGGTGTTGCCCCACCTTAAGGGTTTTGATAATAAAGAAGCATTTCATTCTATTTTTATCTTGTTATTCTTGGGTTTATTTCTGTTATCATATATTTTCATATCAGATCTATAATATTCTGGGTCAGATCTACAACACATCTTGTCCGAAAAGAGAGTGAATCATCTTGTCCCACAAGAGAGAAAATTATCTTGTCCACATGAGAGCGAATCATCCTGTCCACAGGAGAGAAAATCATCCTGTCCTAATGCGCACCACCAGGGGAGGGTGAGTCACCCTGTGGTCGTATGTTGCTCCAGTAAGAACCACAAGTCCCCAGAGCTCCCAAAGCTCGATGTATACAACATGCAAGACCCTTGTACAAGGGTCTCTTGACGACTCCAAGTCATTCGGGAAAATCACAGATTTGATCTTTCCCCCGGGGCTTAGACAAAGTGTAGCGACTTGTACATCATCTCAAGCGATGGAGCTTCCTTGCTTATAGACTTACCATATCCTAGATAAGGTAGTATCTCATGTCTATCTGCTGGAGTAATTGTCGAATACGGGATTCCTCAATAATCGAATCCCACCTCTAGTTGTCACAGAGAATCACAGTGGTACAAACAACTCATTTGAAGATCTTCCCCAACCAGGCAGCTTCATACGAGATCATACTCGTAGATATGTATCCAATCTCAGTAGTGCTTATAACAACCAACTTTTGCTTCCTGCTCATCCATGATATCGAAGCAGAATCCAAAGAGAAACAACACTAAGAAGTGCTTTAGTGATCCTCCACACTGCTTGCCCAATCAACATTCGAATAATCATGCAGTTTCATATTTCCGACAGTGTATCTAAATCTATGACAGTGTATCTAAATCCAGTGAGGCTCAACCAAATATGAGCTCACCATGCTAACTGCAACACACATGTCCGGATGGAGCTTCTCCAAGAACATCAATGTGAATGAGTTTATGAAACTCAGAGGCATTTCCCATATCTGGTCCGACATCACTACCATATAACTTCTTAAAAGTTAAGATCCTCGAGGTAGTCACATGATTGCAATTTATCTTTCCACATCTGGAATCCAACTCCCTCTTACTTCTACAAATGAGAGGGTCTGCACCTGTTGGAAGTAGGTCGTCCTCATAAGGTGTTGGTATGAGAGGTCTATTATGCACAACCTTCGGATGGTTTGGATCTGTTTCACTTTTAGTGAATCTCAACTTTATCAGACAGCTATCGATTCTCTCATACTATGCACGGGGTGTTTTGCTTCAAGCCATAGAGGGATTTCTTCCACTTGCATATGCGGGATTCCTGATTATCAATCTTAGACCCCTTGGGTTGTTCTAGACCTTTGGACCTGCTACATGAGGGGAATGGTCCCCTTGTAAGATTTTCCTTCGGTACATATCAGACATGTACTTTCATGCTCCTTTTGAATTCAGGCATCCCTGTCACCATCTGACTCACAGACCTTTGGTGCTATGTGACAATGGACATGGTCCCTAGTGGACTTCCTGCAATTTGATACAACCCTGAACTCAAAAAAATCTTTGAAAATTCTATTTCCAAACACGTACCTTTCCATCAATGAGTGCCACCCTGAAACCTTTGACTTCCATTTATGAGATGGACACCTGGTTCTTCTTGCGATCAGGTACATAAAAGTGATTCAAGGTTCCTTGCTTTCTTTGAAGAGTTGACCATTTCCTTGATGACCTGCATTACCTTCAGACACTCCTTCGCATAATGGCCGAACTTATTGCAACCAAGGCATCCACCTTTCCTTCCACCCGTAGATTTGAACTTCCCAATGAAGTGATCCTTAGATGGGCCTTCAGAAACTTCCGCTATGCCATTCTGATACTATGTTCTGCTTCGACTTCACCCTTTGTGAACTTAGAAGAGAGATGTGGAACCCATTGATCCTTTTGTATTGTCCCTATTGTCTTTGGTGATTGCTCTTTCACTCTTGCTTGGGCATTGTCTTCACCTCAGCTCCGATACCATGTTAATTTTAGGTATGTTCTATGCTAGAGCAATTTATTTCAATTCCTTTTCCACATTAGCAATCACATCAACATAAAGTAAATTGCAAATAGAACATAAATATAAATCGCAGAAGACAAGCCAAGACAAGAGGACACAAGATATGGCACTAGCCAGGGACAAACCCCAATGTGGGGAAACCCTTGAGCAATTTTTCATTTATCTTCTTCAAAGTTCAGTAGAGAAAGTGAGAGAGATAGTACATTTACAACAGAAGTCAACCACTTTGACTTTTGATATCGACATGAGATTAGTTGAAGACATATTGCTTCAACTGATTCTCTAAGGTGACTCGTTCACCTATCATAGCGCTGCATCTCGTTTATTTGTTGCACATTACCATGTGACACCTTGCTGTACTGTCACATGTGTTGAACCTTGATGATTGAGCTGCTCTCATCTTCATGCTACTCATCATGTTGCATCTTCCATGGTCTTATTCATCATCAAGCTACCCGTGCTCATGATCTCATTCATCATTATGCTGCCTATGCTCATATCATCATGCATCATTATGCTGCCCATGCTCATATCATCATGTTGCTTATTATGCTGCCCATGATCTCATACATCATGCTGCCTTCCTTCGGAGACAGATGCTTCGGCTACTTCGGCAGTTCCGGATAGTTCCGGCTTTTCCGATAGTTTTGACTTTTCCGACAGTTCTGATAGTTTTGGCATTTTCGATTTTTTCGGCTTTTCCAGCTTTTCCGGCGTTTTCGGATTTTCCGGCAGTTCCAACTTTTCCAGCTTTTTTCAGCTTTTCTGGTATTTTCGGCTTTTCCAGCTTTTCTGGCTTTTTCGGCTTTTCCGGCGTTTCCAGATTTTCCGGCAGTTCTAGCTTTTCCAGCTTTTTTCAGCTTTTCTGGTTTTTCCAGTATTTCCAACTTTTCTGGTGTTTCTGGCTTTTCTGGTAGTTCTGACTTTTCTTGCTTTTCCAACTTTTCTGGTATTTCCATCTTTTCTGGCATTTCTAGCTTTTCTAGTAGTTTCGGATTTTCCGGCAATTCTGGATTTTCTAGCTTTTCTGGATTTTTCGGCAGTTCTAGCTTTTTTAACTTTTCTACCTTTTCCTTAGGATCTCTCCTCCTACTAAAACCCAAAGACAAGTAGAGAGAGGAAGAGATCCAAGTGTGTAGAAATGACTTAAAGTCCTCTTCTATTTATACCAAAAACGTATAGGTTGAATAGACATAACGATTGGGCTTCTTGAGCCTACATAAGTTGCTGGTCAGCTTGATAATAATTCCATAATCAAAATAAATTCATATCTCCATAAATATTTATCAGAATCGGATGATATTTAGATCAATCCTACACCTCTCGACGAGAGGGATCTAATAAAAATATCAGCTGCCATAAATAAGTTGACCCACATGGAGTTTGGCCCTAGTTGCCAATTTAACACCTTCTTTACCCAAGATCCCTCAATTTCTTTCCTCTCCCTCCATTAAATCGATATCTTCATTGGTCTTCATGCCAATCATGATCTTGTCCTTTCCAAGATACCAAATTAAGTTTCCTCGCAGACAATTTCCAAGGATGCGATGAGAATATTGTATGCAACTTTGCTCCATTAATACAGGCACTTGTAATATCATCGATTCAGAGATGAGTGCCAACCATCTTTCTAGTCACCCTGTCCTTGGTGCACTTGGGAGAGAAAGTTGATCTCCTCAAAATACTACATACCAAGTTAATTCCTCCAAATGGACCCTTGATATGCCACAATCCTTATCTGTCTTGCATGCAATGAGTTATTATCCAAAGATGAGAATTCCTCTTAGCACCATCAATGTTAGCTAAATGCACCAAGGATGAGATCATCTGATTATGGAATGGGAACGTAACCCTTGTCATTTCCATTTAATTCGAGAGCTCCATCCTTCAACTCCGTTCCTCGGTTCACCATATAATTCATGTTACCATTTAAGTGTCTCAAGACATGATAAAGGGAGGTTGCTTCTAATAGTTTTAATTGTAGAATTATCCTTTTCACTAGTGAGGGGTGCATGGGATCAAATGATGATTGGAGTTTTGAAATCATTCTGATAACTAAGATGGAATCCCTAAGAATGTAGATCTTCCTAATGTTGAAAAGTGTAACTAGGTTCGGTCTTCATAATGACATGTAATTGTGATTTTATGTAAGAGATGTAAAGAAGAAAAATAAATTTATTGTAATGCTTGCAACATGGGTTTCATGAGTAAAATGTTTTATTTTTAGTTAAGGCTCCCATTGAGAGCCCTTAGGGATATTGTCATATAGTCATAAAAGTATAAAGAGTCATTGTCATGTATTAAAGGCATGTTGCAAATTGTAAAGAGTCATGTTTGTCTTTGTAAGTAACCCTCCAAGACCTTGTCAATAACCCTCACTCAAGTCGACTTACAATGTAAAGATAATTCGAGAGAGATCATGTCACATGGACAAACGACTATATATACCCATGCTTGACCTCATTTGGTAAAAAGCAATTTGGTGAAGCAAGTCTCCAAGAAGAAGTGCGAAAATCATACTAAGAAAGAGCCTCCAGATTAGCGAAGTAAGAAGGAACAACAACAGAGGAGGTAACATCGTTGGATGACTATTTTTAGAATATTCTTCCCTCCCATGTGCGAAGATCACAGATCCAAAATTGGCCGAAGATTACAGTCATACATAAGTGTTCTTGTTTGGGTGAAAATATTCATTGAAAGAAGCCGAGTAGGATAGACAAAGAGTCTCTCTCTTGAACAAACTATTCAAGGAACAAATCTAGTCTAGGGTTTTTGTCATCAAGAAGAGTAACTGCAAACCTAAAGGAAGAGGCCAAAATTATGAAGGAAGACCATGACGATTTCCAAGAAATGATCTTCATTCTAAATGCATTAACTAATGAACAAGGTAACCTTGTACCTAATACTTGTAAGGAAAATGAAGCTATCCCATTCAACAACTTGTGGCTTCTATGTATGAAAGCAAAAGATAGGTTGAAGGGAGAAAGTAATGAAGAACCAAGTGAAAGGGGTCAAACATTTACTAAAAGAAAAGGAAAGTTTGGTAAATTTGGTCCTCAAAAGAAAAAAAAGAACATGACTAAGGTGCAGTGCTATGGATGTCAAGAATATTAGACACCTTGCTGTATTGTCACATGTGCTGAACCTTGATGATTGAGCTGCTCTCATCTTCATGCTGCATCTTCCATGGTCTTATTCATCATCAAACTACCCATGCTCATGATTTCATTCATCATTGTGCTGCCCATGCTCATATCATCATGCATCATTATGTTGCCCATGCTCATATCGTCATGCTGCTTATTATGCTACTCATGATCTCATACATCATGCTACTTACCTTCAGAGATAGATGCTCTGGTTGTTTCAGCAATTCTTGGTCGTTCTGGCTTTTTCGACAGTTCTGACAGTTTCGAGTTTTCCAGCTTTTCTAGATTTTCCGGTATTTCCGGCGTTTTTGGCATTTCCGAATTTTCCAGCAGTTCCGACCTTTTCGGAAGTTCCAACTTTTCTAGCTTTTCTGGTTTTTCTAGTAGCTCTAGCTTTTCTGGCTTTTCCAACAGTTATGGCTTTTCCGACTTTTCTGGCAGTTCTGGATTTTCTGGCTTTTTTGGAAGTTCCAAATTTTCCGACTTTTTTTGGCTTTTCTAGCTTTTTCGGTATTTCGACTTTTTCGGTGTTTCCAGTTTTTCCGACAGTTCCTACTTTTCTGGCTTTTCTGGCTATTCCGGTTTATCCAGTAGTTCTAGATTTTCTGACTTTTTTGGCTTTTTTGGCATTTCCGACTTTTCTAGCAGTTTTGGCTTTTCCAGTAGTTCCGGATTTTCTTGCGGTTCTGGCTTTTCTGGCTTCTCCTTAGGATCTCCCCTCCTACTAAAAACCTAAAGACAAGTAGAGAGAGGAAGAAATCCAAGTGTGTGTTACAAATGACTTCAAGTCCTCTTCTATTTATACTAAAATGTAGATGATGAATAAACATGTCTATTGGGCTTCTGAGCCTACTCAAGTTGCTAGCCAACTTGACAATTTGTCTTATAACATAAATAAATTCATAACTCCATGAATACTTATAGGAATCAGATGATCTTTAGATCAATCCTACACCTCTCGATGAGAGGGATCCAATAAAAATATTAGCTGCCATAAATAAGATGACCCGCATGGAGTTTGTCCCTAGTTTCCAATTTTAACACTCCCTCTCAACTAGGGAGAACTCCATTTGCTGATCCATATGTTCAACTGCACTATCTCTACCATCAGTTCCCTGCACTGCTTTGCTTAGCTCTGCTGGCTCTACTCTGCTCTACTCTACTGGCTCTGCTCAGCTCTACTGACTCTACTATGCTCTGCTCAGCTCTGCTAGCTCTGCTCAGCTTTGCTGGCTTTGTTATGCTCAACTTAGCTCTACTAACCCATGACGAAGAAGAATTGATAGAGAATGTGTCATACCATTCTCCACTGACCCGAAGTTAGTCTTAGAGTGTGTACTACTGGTCCTAGACCAGTCCTCAACCGACCTGAAGTCAGTGTCATAGTAGGTACAACGCCTACCACTGGTCCTAGACTAGTACTCTATTGACTCAAATTTAGTCTCAGAGTATGTACCACTGGTCCTAGACCAGTACTCTATTCACTCGAATTTAGTCTCAGAGTATGTACCACTGGTCCCAGACCAGTCCTCAACCGACCTGAATTCAGTGTCATAGTGGGTACAACTCCTACCACTCATCCCAGACTAGTACCATTGATCCAAGATCAATGAAGGTCATCCTAGCATAGGGAGTACAGTAGATACAACGATGCGTCCATCGGTACTACTATGGTCCCTATCCTCATTTCCTTGCTTATTGATTAGATGATAGGTACTTCCCATGAGTCCTAGACTGCATGGGTAGGATGCCTTGATAGGAGAACTTAATCAATCCTATCCTCATAGGAGAACTAATCATCTTGCTACACAATCACCATGGGGAATGCATCATCTAGGCTTCACAGGAGAACTAATCATCCTGTTACACAATCGTCATGGAGAACACATCATCCATACCTCACAGGAGAATTAATCATCTTGCTACACAATCGTCATGGAGAACACATCATCCAGACCTCATAGGAGAATTAATCATCCTGCTACACAATCGTCATGGAGAACACATCATCGATACCTCATAGGAGAATTAATCATCTTGCTACACAGGAGAGCGAATCATCTCGTCCCACAAGAGAGCGAATCATCTTGTCCACAGGAGAGAAAATCATCCTGTCCACAGGAGAGCGAATCATCCTGTCCCACAAGAGAGCAAATCATCTTGTCCCACAATAGAGTGAATCATCTTGTCCATATGAGAGTGAATCATCCTGTCCACAGGAGAGTGAATCATCCTGTCCATAAGAGAGCGAATCATCCTGTCTCAGTGCGCACCACCGGGGGAGGGTGAGTCACCCTGTGGTTGTATGTTGCTCCAATAAGAACCGAAAACCCCTAGAGCTCCCCGAGCTTAATGTATGCAACATGCAGGACCCTTTTACAAGGGTCTCTCGACAACTCCAAGTTGTTCGGGAAAATCACAAATTTGATCTTTCCCTAAGGCTCTGACAAAGTGTAGCGACCTGTACATCATCTCAGTACGATGGAGCCTCCTTGCTCATCGACTTACCATATCCCAAATAAGGCAGTATCTAATGTCTATCTACGGGAGAAATCATTGAATACAGGATTCCTCAATAATCGAATCCCACCTCTGGTTGTCACAAAGAATCATAGTGGTATTCATCATGTGTACTCACTGAAGAGTTTCCACAACCAGGCAACTTCATATGAGGTCATACTCGTAGTTATGTATTCAGTCTCAGCGGTACTTATAATAACTGATTTCTGCTTTATGCTCATTCATAATATCGAAGCAGAATCCAAAGAGAACTAACATTGAGAAGTGCTCAAGTGATCCTCCACACTGTCTGCCCAGTCAATGTTCAAATAATCATGTAGTTTTCATATTTCCGGCAGTGTATCTCAATCCATAAGAGATTGTGCCCCAAAGATATCTTAGAGGATTCTTGGCATCAATCCAGTGAGGCTCAACCAAATATGAGCTCACCATGCTAACTGCAAAACATATGTCCGGAGTTCACCAAGAACATCAACGTGATTGAGTTTATAAAACTTAGAGGCATTTCCCAAATCTGGCCTGACATCACTACCATATAAATTTTGAAAGTTAATATCCTCGAGGTAGTCACAAGCTTGCAGTTTATCATTCCACATTCAGAATCCAACTCCCTCTTACTTCTGCAAATGAGAGGGTCTGCACCTGTCAGAAATAGGTCATCCTTATAAGGTGCCAGTATGAGAGGTCTATCATCCACAACCTTCGGGTAATGGTTTGGATCGGTTTCACTTCTAGTGAATCTCAAATAGCTATCAATCCTCTCATACTATGCCCGGTGTGTTTTCCTTCAAGCCATAGAGGGCTTTCTTCCACCTGTATACATGAGATTCTCGTTCATTAATCTCAAACTCCACGGGTTGTTCCAAACCTATGGACCTGCTACATGAGGGGAATGGTTCCCTTATAAGATTTTCATTTGGTACATCTCAGACATGTACCTTCTTGCTCTTTTTGAATTCAGGCATCCCGATCACCATCTGACTCACAGACCTCCGCTGCTAAGTCAATGGTCATGGTCCCCAGTGGACTTGATACAGCCCTGAACTCTAAAACATCTTTGAAAAATATATTTTGAAACACGTACCTTTCCATCGATGAGTGCCACCCTGAAACCTTAAAATTCCATTTCTGAGATGGACACCAGGTTCTTCTTGCGATCAGGTACATAAAAGAAATTCTAGGATTCCTTTCTTTCTTTGAAGAGTCTACCATTTCCTTGTGACCTGCATTACTTATCATTCCTCTGATCATTGAAGATGTCCCTGGAATGATTGTTATCTTCATCAAGAGATGTATCTCTGCTCTTCGCATGATGGCCAAACTTATTGCAACCAAGGCATCTGCCTTTCCTTCCACCCTTAGATCTGAACTTCCCAATGAAGTGATCTTCCGCTGTGCCATTCTGATAATATTCTCTGCTTCCACTTCACCCTTAGTGAACTTAGAAGAGAGATGTCGAACTCATTGATCATTTTGTCTTGTCCCTATTGTCTTTGGTGATTTCTCTTTCACTCTTGCTTGGGCATTTTCTTCACCTCACCTTTGATACCATGTTAATTTTAGGTATGTTCTATGCTAGAGAAATTTATATCAATTTATTTTCCACATTAGCAATCACATCAGCATAAAGTAAACTGTAGATAGAACATGAATATAAATTGCAGAGGACAAGCCAAGACAAGAGGACACAAGTTGTGGTGCTAGCCACGGACAAACCCCACAATGTGGGGAAACCCTTGATCAATTCTTCTTTTATGTTCTTCAAAGCTCAGCAGAGAAAATGAGAGAGATAATACATTTACAATGGAAGTCAATCACTTTGACTTTTGATATTGGCATGAGATCAATTGAAGACATATTGCTTCAACTGATTCTCTAAGGTGACTTGTTCACCTATCATAGCGCTGCATCTCATCTATTTTTTGCACATTACTGTGTGACACCTTGCTGTATTGTCACATGTGTTGAACCTTGATGACTGAGCTACTCTCATCTTCATGCTACTCATCATGCTGCATCTTCCATGGTCTTATTCATCATCAAGCTACCCATGCTCATGATCTCATTCATCATTATGTTGTCCATGCTCATATCATCATGCATCATTATGCTGCCCATGCTCATATCATCATGCTGCCCATGATCTCATATATCATGCTGCCTTCCTTCGAAGACAGATGCTCCGGCTATTTCGACAGTTCCTGGTAGTTCCAGCTTTTCCGATAGTTTCGACATTTCCAGCATTTCCAGCTTTTTCGGCTTTTCCGGTGTTTCTGTATTTTCTGACAGTTCCGACTTTTCTGGTAGTTCCGGCCTTTCCAGATTTTTTGGATATTTTGGCTTTTCTGACAGTTCTGGCTTTTCTGGTAGTTCCAGATTTTTCGAATTTTTCGGCTTTTCCAACTTCTCTAGTATTTCTGGATTTTCTGGCTTTTCCGGTAGTTCTGGCTTTTCTGACTATTCCGGCTTTTCTGGAAGTTTTGGGTTTTTTCGACTTTTCTGGCTTTTTCGGTATTTTCAGCTTTTTCAGCGTTTCCAGCTTTTCCGGTAGTTCCGACTTTTTCCGTAGTTTCGGCTTTTCTAGCTTTTCTAGCAGTTCCGGCTTTTTCCGTAGTTTCGGCTTTTCTAGCAGTTCCGGCTTTTCCTTAATATCTCTCCTCCTACTAAAACCCAAAAACAAGTAGAGAGAGGAAGAGATCCAAGTGTGTGTGACAAATGACTTCAAGTCCTCTTCTATTTATACTAAAACGTAGATGATGAATAGACATGTCTATTAGGCTTCTGAGCCTACTCAAGCCGCTGACTGACTTGACAATTTGTCTTATAACATAAATAAATTCATAACTCCATGAATACTTATAAGAATTAGATAATCTTTAGATCAATCCTACACCTCTCAATGAGAGGGATCCAATAAAAATATCAACAACAAATAAATAAGATGACCCACATGGATTTTGGCCCTATTTTCCAATTTTAACAGAAAAGAGGTTGAATTAAGGGGTATCGCAGGGAAACCAGGAAATCTAATTAGCTTTAATAGCATGACAAACCTTCTAAAGAAAGAACAACGGGGCGTAATTGCACAATTATGTTCATTAGAGGTTCGCACATCAAAATCATCTATTTCTCTAGATCTCCAAAAAGTTATGGACAATCATTCCAAGGTATTTGAGACTCCCAAAGGCCTCCCACCTATTTGAGATCATGATCATGCTATTCATTTGATTCTAGGAAGTGTTCCTCCAAAAATCAGGCCTTACAGATATCCATATGCCAAAAAAAGTGAAATTGAACGTATGGTTGCAGAAATGCTAGAGGATGGTATAATTCAACCTAGTCAAAGTTCTTTGTTTGCTCCAATAGTATGGTGCACAAGAAGGATGGATCATGACGCATGTGTCTGGATTACAGGGAACCCAACAAGTTCACTATTAAAGATAAATTTCCCATTCCTGTCATTGATGAATTATTAGATGAATTACATGGAGCAATTTACTCTACCAAGTTGGGTCTTTGTTCAGGATATCGTCAAATCAAAATGAAGACTAAAGATATTTCGAAAACAACATTTAGAACTCATGAGGTTCATTATGAATTTTTGGTCATGCCTTTTGGCCTTATCAATGCACCTTCTACATTTCAAGGTTTGATGAATTCCATTTTCAAACCCTTAGAAAATTTATGTTAGTATTTTTTTGATGATATACTAATCTACAGTAAGTCTTGGAAGGATCATGTTCAACATGTTGACAAGGTGCTCAAACTATTGGAGGAGAAATAATTATATGCAAAAGCCTAGAAATGTTTCTTTGGAGTAAAAAAGGTTTCATGAAGGTGTTAAGGTAGACCCTAGCAAAATTAAAGCCATTAAGGAATGGAAAATCCCCACATCCATAAAGCATTTGCAAGGATTTCTCGGGTTGACATGGTATTATTGCAAGTTTGTTAAGAATTATGGGAGAATAGCAGCACCTCTAACAACATTATTGAAGAAAGATGCATTTTCTTGGACTCTAGAAGCAACAAAGTCCTTTGAACATCTTGAAGAGGCAATGTGCAAAGCACCAGTCGTAGCTACGCCAGACTTCACAAAAACTTTTATTGTGGAATGTGATGCCTCAGGAAATGGAATTGGTGGTTTTTTAATGCAATAAGGAAGACCCATTTCTTTCGAAAGTCGTCCAATCAAAGGAAAGTATTTACACAAAGCTATTTATGAGAAGGAAATGTTGGAAAACTACATGCACTTAAGAAATGACGACCTTACCTAATGAGAAGACACTTCAAGGTGAAAATGGATCATGATAGTCTTAAATACTTTTTAGAACAAATATTATATTCAAAAGAACAACAAAATGGGTCTCAAAGATGTTGGGTTATGACTTTGAAATTATCTACAAAAATGGGAAGCAAAATGTTGTTGCAGATGCACTCTCAAGAAAGGATGAGGATGTGGACGCATTGTTTTGTGCCATTTCTATTATCCAACCAGATTAGATAAGCGAATCAAGGGATGAATGGAAGTTTGATGAAGAAGTGTGGGCACTCATTCAAAAGTTGTAGCAAGATCCCAGTACATCTGATACATTTAGTTGGAAAAATGATTCGTTATGGTACAAGGATCGCTTATACCTCTGTAAGAATTCCCAACTCAAGTAAAATATTATTCTGGAATTGCACACCTCGTGCTTAGGAGGGCACTCAAGATTTTTAAAAACTTACCACAGGGTTAAGAAGATTTTTTTTAGGATGCCTTAAATATGATATTCAAAAGTCTGTGGTGGAAGGTTTGGTTTGCCAACAAAATAAAGTTGAGACAATTAAGACCTTGATTATGTTACAACCTTTATCAATTCCAAGTCAACGATGGGGGGGTTTTCAATGAATTTTTATCATAGGTTTACCCAAGTCTGAAGGAAATATCGTCACCATGGTGGTAGTTGATAGACTTACCAAGTATGCACACTTTTGTGCATTATCTCATCCATTTAAAGCTAGTACAGTTGCTACTGCATTTATGGAAACAATTCAAAAGATACATGGAAATCCAAAGATTATTATAAGCGACAAAGATCCCATTTTCATTGGAAATTTTTGGACAATTTATTTTCTTCTCTGGGTACTCAGTTAGCTCATAGCTCATCTTATCATCCCCAATCTGATGGGAAAATTGAGGTAGTGAACAAATGTTTGGAAGGATATTTTCATTTATTTATATCTAATAGACAAACATAATGGGTCAAGTGGTTGCCTTTGGCTGAATGGGGTATAACACTTCCTTCCATACTGCAACAAAAATGACCCCATTTATGGTACTTTATGGATATCATCCACTGTTCGTCACATCGTCTTTAAGAGAAAATTATAAGGTTCAAGCAATGAAAGATCACATCGAGCATCAACAACAAGTTCTCTAACTCTTAAAGGATAACTTCGCTTTGGTGCAAAATAGAATGAAACAACATGCATATCAACATTGCAGTGAAAGAAGTTTTGATGTAGGTGACTGGGTATTTCTAAGGCTACAACCATGCAAACAAATTTCCCTCAAGAAAGCTAAGAAGGATAATAAATTATCACCAAAGTATTATGGTTTGGACAAGGTGTTACAAAAGAGTGGTACTATGGTATAAAAATTGGAGCTTCCTGCATCTTCTCAAGTGCACCTAGTTTTTCATGTGTCATGCTTAAATAAGGTTATAGGTGACAAGCTCCAAGTTCAAACAATATTTCCAGAAGTTGAAGTGGAAGGAAAAATCATATTGGAACTTGAAGCAGTCACAGAAACAAGAAATCATCAACTACGAAATCAATTAATTTCAAAGTATCTCATTAAGTGGAAGAACTTACCCGCTGAAGATTCCACATGGGAGGATGAGATTTTATACAGAAGCATCTAGAACTACTCAAGCGTTGAGGACAACACTTTTTTGAAGGAGAGGGGCATGTTAGGTCCTTATAATACTAGTGTATTGTCTTATTATTATTGTCACTGTAGCCCCTTATTATTATTGTTGTGCCCATGTTGTCCCCATATTGTTATTATTGTGCTCCATAGAAGTCCATTATTGTTATTGTTGTGCCCTTACATTATTATTATTATGTCAGTTCTGATTATATTGTGACTCCTCAGACTCCTATAGATAGAAAGAAGGTTTTTTCATTTGAATCATCCAAGAATTGTTCATTTGTGTAATGTAAAGGAGGTTTCCCCTTCAAAGAGGCTAATTTTGAAGTTGTTGACCTATCTTTTCTTCTATTTTGTGAGATGGTTTCAAAACAAATCCCGACACTTGACATTTTAGGATATATGATCGGTAAAATTTGAAACTTCTTGAATGCTTTTAAAATCATGCATCAAACATGTCATGTTTGCATTTATACTATGACTTGTTTTTTGGGAGGTTCCAAAAGATGAAACTTGGATCACAGTGAGTGAAAATCTTGTTGATGTTGAACTTTCAGATCTTGAATTGTGATATTCTAGGAGATATGAATAGAGGAAGTCAAGTTTCATGGATGCTCCTAAAATCATTGAGTAAGGTGAGATCGATGCTCTAAAGCTAAATCACTGTTTGTAGCAATTAGAAGTTTATTTTGGTGTTCATCATATAGAGGAAGAACAAAAGATTTCATTTTTGTTGCTAAAATTAGAGGGCCATTCCTTGGAATAGTGGGGAAGTGTTAATTTTAGATATGTTATATGCTGAGAGAATTTTTACTTCAATTTCCCATATTAGCTCAATATCAATTCCAGATTAGCAATCACATTTAGTATGATAGTAAAATGAAGATATAACATAAACATAAATCACAGAAAACAAGCCAAGACAAGAGGACACAAGATGTGGCGCCAACCAGGGATGAACCCCAATGTGGGGAAAACCTTCATTAATTCCTCTTATATGTTCTTCAATAGTTCAACAAAGAGAGAGAGAGAGAGATAGTACATATACATTAGAAGTCAACATTTTGACTTGTCAAAATAAGAGTAGAGATCTTCACTAAGAAGATAACACATGAGGTAGCTGATTTGAACTGAAGTGAAGACATACTTCTTCGACTGATTCTCCCAGGTGATTCCATCACCATGTTGTACCTATCACTGTGTTGCACCATGCTGCACCCATCATCACTATGCTGCACCATGCCACACCATCACACCATGTTCATCATCACTGTGCTGCACCATGCTGCACCATCACACCATGTCCATCATCACTATGCTGCATCATGCTACACCATCAGACCATGTCCATCATCACTATGTTGCACCATGCTACACCATCACACCATGTCTATCATCACCATGTTGATACAATACATTATGCTGCTGCATCCATCACAATGCTGCACCTCATTACATCGTGCTGCACCTTATTACATCATGTTGCACCTCATTACATCATGCTGCACCTTATTACCTCATGCCACACCTCATTACATCATGCTGCACCTTATTACATCATGATGTTGTCTTCAAACTAAGACAACAACCCCAAGGTAGTCTTACCCTGCGACCTAGCACATAGCAATGTTGAAGAGAATGTCTTCGAAACATATACAAACTGTGACTTTACTTTCATAAAACCATGAAAGAGTACAAACACACATATATATATTATGCTAAGGATATTTATTGAGCTGTTGTGATATCACTAATATACATCACAAGGAGGTAGATCCATATATTGTAATACAGTGTCCTCGTCTGAAGTCATTCCTCCGAGAGATCAGAGGGATATTGCTCCTTGTCATGCGAGGCTAACATGGATAACAAGAAGATAGATCTATTCCAAGAATGTATGAGTCCAAAATTTTACTACTCACTGTGGCTAGGTGTATTTTGAACTGCATATAAGTTTGCTCTAGATAACACCCTTAAGACAACATATAAGCTTCCTTTTGACAACGTCTTAGGGTTTCTTATTAGACCTGCTCTTAGGGCACATGGACAACGTTAGATAGGTTGTATATATGTCTCCTCTTTTATGCTAATAGATCTTCTCAGCCTATGGCTAGGGAACATTGTGACAATAGATTTAGGGCCTCATAGATCAGCGCCATAGGGTCTCTTAGACATGCATTATAGATGCCTTCTCCACCGCGTTAAAGCCTTAGAGTGTAGGGAATCCTTACATAACAACATATTAGATTTATGGAATCATTAGGCCAATGGTTAGGGCTTCTCCATAACAACGTTAAGCTTCTCTATGGCAGTGTAGAAGTAGGGCATCTTCTTCTTAGGGCAGCGTATAATCTTAGGACCTCTTCTCCCACCAAAACCCAAAGACAAGTGGAGAGGAGGATATCACAAGAGGTGTGTTATAAATGAATTTCAAGCCACCTCTTTTTATACTAAAACGTTGAGCACAAGTGGGGGTAATTTGGTTGTCGACCAACCTTGACGAATTGCCCCATAACACAAATAAATTCATATCTCCATGAATACATGTCAGAATCAGATGATCTTCAAATCAATCCTACACCTCTTGACGATAGGAATCTAAGAAAAATATCAAATCCCATAAATAAGTAGACCCACATGGAGTTTGCCCCTTGTTGCCAATTTTAACAGAAAGCCATATAAAAAATTTGGCATTGGAGGGAGATCCTCTAGTACCTAAGTGGAAGGACTTTAAAACCCCAATAAAGTCACAATATTACCCTATTGGGTATTTAAAGGACCAATGGTTTTGATGGCACTACTTCAAGCAGAAGCAGGGGCAAAGTGTACAAGAGTACACCAAAAGTTTATAAAGATGGCAATAATGTTGGATATCTATCGAAATAACCTAGATGTAATCTTTAATCTACACAACCATCTACAGAAGCAAGTGACATTATTTAAGTCTAGATTGGTGGATGAGGCTTGTGTACGAGCACAATCCCTGGAGAACATAGGCCAAAAGAAAGGGAAATCAAGTGGATCGAAGTAGAAGAAGCACCAGGACATTTCTAACGAGAGGAGGAAGAAGTGGATGGGGGGAAAGATAAAACGATGACAACCACAACACACAAGTGCAAGGATCCTAACAACCACTGCAACTATTGTAATATTAACGATAATACAAAGGAGAAGTATTAAAATTTGCATCTAGAGCTTAACCTAGTTGTAATATTAATGATCATACACAAGAGAAGTGTTAAAAGTTGCATCTAGAGCTTAACCTAAAGAACAAAAATAAATATAGTAAGAAAAAGGATCTCATGGCCACTGATTCGAGAAACAGGGTTGAAAGCAACTCATACGTCGACGAGAAGGATGTCTGTACATCAGTGCAAAAAGGCATTAATATGAGTAGTCTTCAACAACAGGAAGATAAATAAATCACCAAGCTCTTCCACATAAAGATATATGTTAAAAGATAAATATTGATGTTATGCTTGACTTAGGATTGTGGAAAAATCTCATTGCAATAGAGCTGGTAAAAAAATTGGGATTGGAAGTTCATGATCATCCAAGCCCATATCGATTGGGATGAGTCAATAAGGACACGAAGTTAAAGATAACAAAACAATGCAATATTAGATTTGCTAGCAGTGCTGATTTTATTGATGAAGTAGAAAGTCTAGATGTAATTTCCCTTGATGTATGTGGAATGGTGTTTGGAAGTCCCTACATGTACACATGAGATATAATATTTATGTGGAAAGCCAACTAGTATGAACTCGTCAAGGATGGAAAATTATTCACCATCAATACACACAAAGGCAAGTTGAGAATTTCACTGTTAAGTGCTAACCATGCCAAGAATTTGATCAGTTCTAGCTAGAAGTTTGTTCTATACTTTTTAAGAGAGAATGAATCTATGGAAGAGTCAGTAAGAGCAAAGGATTCCTTGGAGGGGTTTATTAAGAAACATAAAAAATGACTAGAAGATTTACTACAAGAATACTTAGATGTGTTTTGGGATCTTAAGGGGTTACCACCTAAGAGGGAAGTGGAGCACAAGATCCAACTATTGTCGGAGTCCCCATTTCCAAACATTGGGTTGTACAAGAAGTATGTTATAGAAGCAATATACGTGAAGAAATAGTTGCAACAACTATTCGAACATGGTTTCATTCGACCAAGTACATCACCATGTGGGTCACACATCATCATTGTGCCAAAAAAGGATGGGACTTGGTGAACATGTACAAATAATAGGGCATTGAACAAGGTTACACTAGAGAACTTATACCCGCTGCTTAAAGTAAATGATTTGTTGGATCGATTACAGTAAGTGAAATACTTCACCAAGTTTGAATTAAAGTCTATATATCATTCGACTTGAGTTAGAGAATACTTGAAAGACTACCTTCAAAACCAAGAAAGCTTTGTATGAGTGGTTAGTAATGCCATTTGGCATATGTAATGCATCAACTATGCTTATGAGCCTAATGAATGATAAACTATGCCCTTATATAGATCAATTTGTTATGGTCTATCTAGATAATATACTGCTTTACCATGCTACATAGGAGGAGCACATATCACAATTAAATTACGTGTTGGAGACATTAAAGAAGCACCAACTGCTAGAAAATATCAAGAAGGTGTGAGTTTGCACAACAATATTTGGTGTATTTGTGATATGTGATAGGTGGGGGAGAACTTAGGATAGATCTTACCGAGATGGAGGCCACCATGAAATGGATGATGCCTACTAATGTTTTTGATGTTAGGTGTTTCATTGGGGTGGCACAATATGCTTCATTTTTAGCAGTAGCAATACCATTTCTTGCCATAATAGAAAGTGGCAAGAGTTTCTAGTGGGGAAAGGGTTAGTAGAGGGCCTTTTAGGAGTTAAAGAAGAAGATAAGTCAATCACCAGTTCTAGCATTGTCGAACTTGCAACAACCCTTCAAAGTGGAGATATATGTGAGTGGGTGTGTTATGGAAGTGGTCTTGATGTAGGGAGGAAGGCCTATATGCTACACTTCTGAAGTATTTCATGGGGCAATATTTAACTACCCTACCTACGATAAGAAGCTTTATGCCCTAGTGAAAGTTGTGAAGAAGTGGAACCACCATTTAATGGGGAATGAGGTGTTAATCCACACAGATTGCAAGCTACTATAGCACCTATAGGCCTAGGGTAAGTTATATAGTAGACCATGCATTACTAGTGGATGGGGTTTCTACAACAATTTTATTTAGTGATGAAGTACAAGAAGGGTAGTACAAACAAGTTGGTTGACACACTCTCAAGGTCACCCACATAAAAAATTAAAGCTTTGGGAGATTTTATGCATATGGAGACGTTCACCCATGATGTATACAAAGAGGCATATTCTGAGGATCAAGGAGGTGTTTTAGCAGTTGCAGAGCCAGAGTCATGTGCATGACGGTGACAACACAATTGACTACCATCTCTAGGATTGGTTACTCTATATGCTATATGAGTTGTGTTCTTAAAGGGGATGCATTATAGATGATCAGATAGGCTCACACGTCCAAGGTTGCAGGGCACTTTAGTGTAGGGGAGATAGTAGCCAACTTGCAGAGGTATGTGTATTGGCCCAAGATGCACGAACATGTAGCTAACTTGGAGACCTCTTAAAGAGGACTTAAAGCTAACTTTGTAGCTAAAATAGAAGCCTTGTAGCAGAACTTGAAGCCTCTTTGAAGCAATCTTGGAGCACATCTTAAAGACCTTTTGAAGTAGCTTTTGGAGTATCTTTGAAGCAGACTTTAGAGAACCTTCTTGGAGCAAGCATGAACCAGTTTTGAGTAAACCTTGGACCAACTTGATTGAAGACTATTGGAGCATATTTGAATACATTTTGAAGTATTTATGAAGTATTTTGGTTAAGTTTTCATGGTTGGAGCCTAGGAGGATTGGTGTCCTCATTTAGACTAGGTTGGTGCCTGAATTATATTAAGAGGATTGGTATCCTCATATTGACCAAGTTGGTGTTTGGATTTGATAAAGAGGATTGGTGTCCTCATTCAAGGTTGGAACCTTGAAGGGATAAAGTATTTATAAAGGTTGGAGCCAAAATTTGAGAATCAATGTCCTCATCATTTGAACAAGTTTTATATACATTATTTTCATTTTAATTCTTTTGTTTTGGCATAACTGGTGCTTCTAATTAAAAAATATCTTAACTGGCTAATTAGAAATTGAAAGAAATATAGATTCAGCCCCCCTCTCAGTATTTTCAATAGTTGGTATAAGAGCTAGTCCCTACAAAGTCACAACTTGATAACTAGAATGAAGATCCCTAGAAAAGAAAATGGCAAAGTCAAGAAAGTAGTGCTCCAAGCGTTCAAAGGAAATTCTCCCTAATGAAGAAAGTTTCTTCCTCTCATCTCCTTCATTTGATGGAACAAAATATGATTTGTGGAAAGTCAAAATGAGGCACTATTGGATGAGTTTTGGATGTGAGGTATGGGAATCAACAGATACTGGAAGCTCAACAATAGAGGAATCAAAAGAATACAATATAAAAGTAATGAAGGCAACCTTGAGTAGTCTATTAGGCTCTATAAAATTCAATGTGGGTCAATGTTCTTCAACCAAATATCTATGGGAAATGCTACAAAAGCTTTATATAAACGAATTTGTCTTTATGTTTGCCAACCCATAACTAGAGTATGAAGAACAAGAATAAAAGAATGACCAATAATCAAAGGAGATAGAAGAAGGCACCAAGACCATGAAAGACTATGAAGATAAAGAAAACTATAAAGTATATCTTAAATAATAACTTGTTGTTTCTCTAGAAGAAATAAATAAATTGAGAAAACAAAATCAAGAACTTAAGAAGTAGGTACAAGATGTTGAAGAAAAGAATCATGACCTTGATGAAACAAAAGAAGTTTTCCTCTTAAGGCACCAAATAGAAGAAATATCTAAGAACTTTAACAAGCTTGAAGCAAAATTATATCAACAAGAAAAAAGACAGCAAGAGGAAATAATCTCATTGACATCTCAACTAGAAGAGACAAAAAAATGGAAGTAGTAAAGATACAATTGATGAAGAAAAAAAGACTGTGAGAAATTTGAAGAAGAAATTGTCTCATTAAAAAATGAAGTTGACGAGCTATGCAAGAGTCTAAAGAGTTACTAATAGTTGGATGACATTCTTAGCCATTTGAGATCACCATTTGATAAAAGGGGACTTGGTTATACAAGTGAATTTCCAAAGAGTAAATTAAATGAAAAACTTGAAAGCAATGCCATCATTTTGCAAAGGCCAAATCATAATGAAAGCTAGAAGAATGTTGCAAGTGCTCCCTTTCCTAAATGTTATTATGATGAATTCAAGGAATATTCTCTCTACTCAAGTAACAACGAGGATCAACCCAGAATTGGACCTCCTCCAAGACAAATCAATTTCATAAAATGATTAAGGAAAGTATTCTCATCCAGGTATCAAACCATATTCGATGGTTATTATTATTCACGCACTAATTTTGGTCATAAATCTAGAGATTCTAAAGCATATTACAAGTATGATTATAAAAGTTGTCATAAAAACCCTAGAATTAAGCTTGCAGGTAAACAAGACAAAATTCCTAACAACTATGACAACAAAAATTACAACTTTGTTTCTTCATTATTCAAGTTTAATATAGGATGCTATTTATGTCACAATTTTGGACATACAACATGGGACTACAAAAGTGGGCATGAATTGGGATCCTAAGAAAGTCAAAGAACAAAATTGTTCTGGGAAACCTACAAAAGTTTAGAGAAGAAAACTAGTTGAACCAAAATTTAACTTGCCTTGAGTGCTCCAAATACTAGTTCAAGTTGCTGACTGGTTATGTACTGAAGATAAAATCTAAGGTTCCTTAATCTTTGTACATTGAGATTCTGCATAAGTTTGAAAGAAAACCATGTTGAAAACAAGAAGTAATCTCATAAGACATATTTGAAGCACAAAAACACTTCAATGAGATGCTAGAAACACAAATTAATGGGGAATTGATGTGACTGTGGAAGCCTATACAACTCTAAATTGATGCATATGTCAAATAGGGTTTACTTAGTGAAGCCATGGTTTATGAACTTTTTGAAGCACCTCATTCTTTTGACAATCCTACTACTACTACCAATGTTATGGGTCTCCAAATTCTATTACTTCCAAGCACGATTGATGGGATAGGTTCTCTAATTACATAATGAAGTAACCTATATGTTGGACCAGTGTAAAAAATAAGTATACTGATGATTTGTCGTATGGCTAAACTAGAAGAGGTTTTGATCGAAGATGAAAATGAAAATATAGTTAGAGAGACCATTAAATATAATGTTGTCCTTGTCCAATACAAGGTAATGATGGAGGACTAGGACATGGCTTGTAATATTTCTTAAAGATTGTGCAAGAGGAAGTTTGTTGTCCAAGTTGAAGAGGTAGAGCCATTTGTTTATGAAATTTTGATAGGCCTTGCATCAATTATTGATAACCTTTAGTCACATCAGACACATACGTTTTATGAATATGTGAGGTATGTGATTCAAGCATAATCAGATCCTCATAAGTGAGTGAATAGTCTAATGCAACTTCCAAATCAGACAAACTATTGATTACCAAAAGTTAGTAGAACGATGCTCAACACTATGCTGCCAAATACAATCATGGTTATTTCTCTTGGAAACCATTAAAGATTCTAGTGACCCCTGCTTTAGAATATTATGAAAAGGAAAAAGCTACACAAGGTATTCCAAGTAGAAGGAAATGGGTCACCATCAAGAAAATCTATGATTTTATAGACAACAAAATTTCCCATGTTGAATATATCTATAAACTTGCAGGTGAAAGCTCTCAAATTTGTGACCAAGGCATTGATGTCTTTGCACACCCTTTTGTTTATACACAGGAATTTTAGAGGTATTCATGAGGTTAAAAATTGGTGTGTGGAGTATTGGACTTGTCATCAGGACAAGTGGGTTGAATAATTTACAAAAAATATGCTTGACCAAAAACATAGACCTTCTACTGAATATTGGTATCACGACGTTCTTTAGTTGTAGTTTTCTAATAATTGAGACTAAACATTGCCAACCATGCTATTAAATATTGTACACAAAGAAGACACATTAGCAACCTTACCAAAACAGGCTAGCTATGCATCATAAGTCCTGACACTCAATTTGAATGTAAAATATCACGGACTTCTCATAAGGACAAAGTCCTCACAATGTGTGCCTAAAATGAATAATCGAAGGCTATTATGAGAAGAAAGTAATGAAACCCTTTTAGAGGCACCTACTTATAATAAGACCCTATTTAGTTCCTTTCTATGCTAAAGAAGTAGTGGAAGTAGTTCTTCATGGTTGAAAAGACAGGTTAAGTAGATGACAAGGGGAGTTATCTGTTTTCATTGATGTCAAAGGGGGAGAAAAGAAGTAGAGCAAAACAAGCCATTAGTTGAGGGGGAGTTATAATATCATTTTTTACTGAGGTTGTTGCCATCAATGCCAAAGGGGGAGATTTTTGAGATGTTGACATTGATGGAAAATAAAGGTCAACTATGGTCAATAAAAAATATGGTCAAAGTTAGATGATTGCTCAAGAAAGACTTGAGATGCATAGGAGAAGCACAATTGCATTTTATTAACTCCATTATAGATTCCATTATAAAGCTTTTGAATGGAAATTTATTGTCATTGCATGTAAAGCTTTGACAGTGATCATATCATTACTTCTCCATGATGTAATGCACGCAATCATTGTGTTAGCTTGATGATTTTGGAGTCTCTGGTAAATTGTCCTTTTATATATTGGCAAGAATTTGTGGCCCCAAGATTAATTTGTTTTTGAATTAGAGTCGGGAGGATACAATCCAAGATCAAAATCAACATACAATCCAAGTGGACTCCCTTATAAATAGTCAGGTCAGATCTATTATAAGACATGTCTCTTCAAAGGGTTATGTTGGCTCCTTTATAGGCATGTTCAACCACTATAAATATACCAAACTCATGGAGAATTAAGGAGGAAGAACACAGATCATCTAAGGAAAAAACTAGAACAGTTCGAGATCTAAGCTTAAAAGGAGATATTTGAAGAAGGTAGAAGCACCTGAAGCTTGAACTATTGGTTTGAAGACTGTTAAGGACCTGGTTTGATGCATCTAAAGGAGAAAATTATTGTTTTGGTTCTATACTTGGCTAAGATTTATTGAGGATTTTGGATCAGATTTCTAAGCATCTTTGTAACCATATATTGTTAAGAACTAGGCCTTCTTTGTAGCAATTTTTTTTATCTTACTAGAGAGTATATTTCGACCCTCTTGTGTTACAAATTTTAGCCTTTTATAGGCAATGGACTCAGTATTCCTTTGGACAGACCTTGACCATTGTTGAGGAACATATTCGACCTTGTGTAAAGAGCAAAACTTGACCCCTTTCTTTGATAATTCAGGCCTATGGAGAAGGACAAAATTAGTCCCTTTGTGATAGTTCAAACCTATCTTATTTTGCCTCTTAAACTACTTGTAGCATTAGTTCATACCTATCTTTTTTCTCTGAAACTCAACTTGTAGCATGAATTTGTACTTATCTTGTTTTCCTTTGAAACTCAACTTATAACATCAATTTAAAAATATCTATTTACCTCTGGAACATGACCCGATATTGACACCAATTTTAGGCTTGTGGGTGATTCTTTTTGAGGCTTAATCTGATGGCTTCATACTAGCTGGGTTGAATGGGTGTGACATTGCCTGGGTTGACTTGACTTGGATGGAGGCTGAAGTAACAAACTTAGAGCCAAAAATTTCAAATTCGAAAATTCAATTTTTCTTCTTTTAAAAGTTTGATAGGACATGACACAAAAATATAATTTTACCTTGACTATCACATGAAGAACATGCTTCACAATAAGCAATATAAATACATCAAGGGCAAAAATATACATTATGAAGACTAACCATAGTTACAAATATTCAACAGGGGTGAATTAATATTTTTTTCAATTGTTAATTAGCCAGTTAATATTTTTCTTAATTGGAAGCACAAGTTACAGTCGATGACAAGAAGTAAAATGAAAATAATTTATATTAAACTTGTTCAAATGATGAGGACACCAATCTTCAAATTTTGGCTCCAACATTTACAAATAATTCATTTCTTCAAGGCTCTAACCTTGAATGAGGACACCAATCCTCTTGATCAAATCTAGGCACATACCTAGTCTATATGAGGAAACTAGTCCTCTTAATCTAATCTAGGCAACAACCTAGTCTAAATGAGGACACCAATCCTCCTAGGCACTATGGATTCATACTTTGTAAGAATCTCTCAAATAAGAGACCAAATTCAAACAATTGATGAAACTATTTTTGAGAAGGAACTTGTGACTGCAACACTGGCTGGACTACTTAGATCATGGGATGCATTTCCAACAGGAATAAGTAGTAGGAAATAAGTTCCCTCATTTGAATAATTACAAACCTCTTATGCTCAAGAAGAATCAAGGCTTATATCAAGAGATAGAAAGGAATAAGCTTCTCAAACATTTGCAACTTGTTTCAAGAAGAAGAATTGAGGAAATAAGAAAATTGGTTTCCATAATCGAAATGGAAGACTCTCTCCACAAGGAAACAAGGATATATCAAATATTCAATGTTATCGTTGTCACAAATTTGGTCACTATAAGAACAAATGTCCTAAAGGAGAGAATGATAGAAAGAGAAAATAAAAAAAACATGCTTCCTTAGTTGAAATTTATGATGAACACCCAAAGAAGTCTATAGGTGATAATTATTTCTTTTACTTTTATGCTCTAATAGGTTCAGTTGTAGATGACAATGACATGTTGCTTGTGGATAATGGTGCTTCAAGACATATGGCAAGAGATCGTGGAAATCTCACTAACATGTTGGAAATAAGATTATCTCAAAGGGTAGAGCTTGGAGACAACCACAACTATGTAGTCAAAGGAGTTGGAAAGACATCGACTGAGCTAAAATTTGGTAGCGATGTCCATCTCAACAATGTTCTATATGTGCTAGGTTTGAAAAAGAACTTAGTCTATATTTCATGTTTGGAAGATAAAGGGGAAAAAGTAGCACTTGCGGATGGAAAAGTACTTGTATGACCCAAGGGATCTTGTATATATGATGCTAGAGTAGTTGGAATTCGTGAAGGGAGATTGTATATGCTTGTGGGTCAACTAAATCAAGCTCCAATGTATGATGAAATTAATCCATGTGAATTATGGCATACGAGATATGGTCACCTTCATTATAAAGCATTTCCTGAGTTGAATCAAATAGATTTAGGTGTTCTTGAATTGCAGATAGATCATAAAAGTGTATGTAAAGGTTGTGCACTTGGAAAGAATACCAAGAAGCCATTTCCAAACAATGACAATAGATCGAAAGAAGTTTTGGATTTGATTCATTTTGATGTATGTGGTCCTATGCTGGCAATATTGCTTGGAGGTTCGTTATACTATGTGACATTTATTAATGAATTCTCTCGTAAGACGTTGATCTATCTCATGAAGACCAAGGATGAAGTCTTCACCAAATTTCAAGATTTCAAAGCTGACGTAGAGAACTCGACAAGTAAAAGGATCAAGATTTTGAGATCTGATAATGGAGGAGATACACCTTGAAATAATTTGTTTCCTTATGTAAGAAAGTTGGGATTAAGAGGGAGCTAATTGTTCCCTATAATCTTCAACATAATGGCGTGGAAAAAATAAAGAACATGTCCATTGAAAAATTTGTCAAGGATGTGATGCATGATCAAGAATTTGTCATGTTCTTATGGGGAGAATCATCCTTAACAACTATGTACATTTAGAATAGAATTCCTCATCAAATTTAGGCATATATGACTCTTGAAGAAGTGTTCACATCCAACGTCAGTGATTGAATGCTATAGTGCCCCGCTCTAGTTGACTGACAGTGATATGAAATTAACATTTATTTAGCCCTAAGGCCCACACATTATTCTTTAAGGACCTCAGGTTTAGGATCCGGACGCATGACTCTATTATTAGTGGTTGTGATGTTTATGTATGTTCCCCATTGATATTATGATGAAAATAACATTAATGGTCATGCATGTTCTCTACTGATATTATGATGACTGTATCATAAATGGTTATGCTTGGTCTCTATTGAATTTATGATGATGATAACAGTAAAGGATATGTATGCTCTCTATTGATATCATGATGATGATAGCTTTGATGGATAGGTATGTTTTCTATTGATGTTACGATGTTGATAACTTTGATGGATATGTATGTTTCCATTGATGTTATGATGATGATAGTCATGATGGATGTGTCCCTTATGTTAACTACGTGCATTAGTTCTGGTTTTATAATGAACAATTATGTGAATGACTGTGATGTTGATGATGCTATTATGACAATGACTAAAACTGAGAAACCTGGTTATTGATGATTATTGAATATGGAATGAAACCACCAGATGTACTCGCATATGATGAGTTGATGACACTTGGTTTGATGAAAATTTGTATTCTGCCTTTGAAATTCTAAGTCAATTTTGAAACATGCTATATATGTTTATCTATATTTTGATGATATGTTAGTGGTTGCAGGCACATATTAGTTGCTTGGCCGAATGACTCACATATGGGTGATGGGGTTGTACAATTGGATGGAATTGCATGGGAGAGGCGGGATAGTGTCCTTGATCTCACCCACTATCACTCCTGCCATGACTTGAGCTGGAAAGGTTGAAACACACTTGCCTTGAAGATCACGATGTCATGGGGGCAGGTCCCAAAGCTGGGTCGCTCATGAGGATTTTACTGGGGGGTGTGCATCAAGGAGGATTCCTTGATCCCCGACCCCATTAGTATCAGTATAACAGACAACATAAGAGATGATAGTGGTCACTGTCGTTGCACCTATACTTTCCCCTCGTAGCCACTGAATGCTTGAAGGGAAAGTGGCATGGCACCCTTGGAACTTCAAGGGAATTTCTTGAAGGGCACGACCAACTTGGGACCCTTGGCATCACAAATAAACTGTTAGGTGTGACACCCTTGGAACTTCAAGGGAAGTTCTTGAAGGGCACGACCAAACCTAACACCCTTGGAATCATTAAAAATAAATAAATTGATAAATATAATCAAGATACAAAAACCAGGTAAATTCACATCAAGGGAAATGATGTTAGAAATCGAGGTAACTAAATCAAGAACAAAACTTGGATTAAGAGGATCATAGGAAGAAATAAAATATTCTACCTTAAAAACTCTACCCTTCTCATGATGGAAAATATTAGGTAGATAATGAAATTTAATTAGGTAAAAAGGGGAAAGAGGCACATAAATGTAAGGATAAATATTAATCCTAAAATAGTTAAACTTAAATAAGAGAAGATGATGGTGAATTAAAATAAGATTAACAAATTAAATTTTAGAGAAATGTAGAGAACCTCCATGTGACAACAACCAATATACGAATATCCATCTAAGAGATAATTTGAGTTAAATTAGGGAGTAGATAGGGGATCAAATCTTGACTTATCAATTGAATTTAGTAATGAACACAAATTAAGGAGTAAAAAGGGGGATCAAGAGACAACCAGGAGAAGAAATAGGAATCTTGTTGAGGTGAGGAAAAATATTAGTTTTAAATTAAAATTTAAGTAAATAATTTTGGAGATCCTCGATGAGAGAGTGACACATGGGTGGGTGTGTTAGCGTTTGAGATTTCACCTAGGCTGAGATAGACAAATCTCAAAGCTACATCAAACCATTTCACCTCGTAGCTAGCCCTACGAGGTATGAGAAGGCTCTCTCGGGTCAAACTCGGTGGATTTTCAATAGGATGAGTTGACCAATTAGGAACAAGGATTTTAGGCTAGTAAACTGATAAGGGGAATTGATTTGAAGTTTTTGGGTTTTTTGGTGGCAATTGAAGG
>APFE030278124.1:59983-70775 GCA_000404065.3 Pinus taeda
TACCACTCCTCAAACTATCAAGATAGAAGGACATATCAAGAAGAAAAATGTTCAAGAAGTGAAAAATCACATCGAGCATCAAGAAATGAATCCGACCATATCTTGTAAAGGATTGGAAGAAATTACCACTCCCCAAGCTCTAGAGATAGAAGTACATATCAAGAAGAAAAAGTTTCAAGCAGTGAAAGATCACATCGAGCATCAACAACAAGTTCTCCAACTTTTAAAGGATAACGCCACTTCGGTGCAAAATCAAACAAAACAACAGGTATATCAACATCATAGTGAAAAATGTTTTGATGTAGGTGATTGGGTATTTTTACTGCTACATCTCAAGCATGCTATTTATGAGAAGGAAATGTTGGCAATACTACATGCACTTAAAAATGGGGACCTTACCGAATGGGAATACTCTTCAAGGATGAGGATGTGGAAGCATTGTTTTGTGCTATTTCTATTATCCAACTAGATTAGATAAAAGAAGCAAGGGATGAATGGAAGAAGGATGAAGAATTATGGCCACTTATTCAAAAGTTGCAAAAGATCCCAATTCAAACAATGTTTCCAGAAATTGACGAGGAAAGAAAAACCATATTGGAACCTGCAGCAGTCACAGAAACAAGAACCCGACAGCTACGAAATCGATCAATTTCAGAGTATCTCATCAAGTGGAAGAGATAGACACAACATTCTTGCCTTCACATGGGAAGAAAGGATGGGAGGATTGGATAATCATTTGGCGTCCGGTACTCTTTGAGGATGTGTAGGGCATCCAAGATAAGAGTAGGCAAGAGGACCGATATTCTTTGAGGGTTGGGAGCCCAAGATAAGAATAGTACTAGAAGGTCATACTTAGGGAACACCCGGGTGGGTATGTACCTTGAGAGACAAGGAATAAGGTGTCTATAAGTCATTAGTCTCACCAACAATGTGCTGTGATATATTGAGAGATAGTGCTGTCAGCCAAGCCCTTGTTGCAGAAACAATGTTGGTTGCTATGATGCTATAACAAATGGATTGCCAATCCAGTTTCTCTTATGTGAATTATTCAAGATTGAAACATAGCCAAACACCTTGTAATGTTGTATGAATACCTCCCTAGTTAAGAGGGAGTGTTGAGGGAAATGTAACTAGGTTCGGTCTTCATAAATGTAATTTTTATATTTTTATTTATTCAAGAAAACAAATATTATTTTTATAATATATGTCAATGATTTTCTTGCTCATTGCAAATGTCTAACATATGTTAAAGTGTTATAAGTGAGTAAAATAATCAAAATAAAATATTTAATACCTTAAGGGCATGTTAAACCATGTATATGTTTATATATGAGTCAATGAATATCCCTCCAAACAAAGTCAAGTCTCATCCAAGCATGTGGAACCATCAAAAGAAGCCAAGCGAAGAAAATAAGTCAAGTCGACCTACAATCTTCTAGTCAGATAAGAGGAGGGACAATCTTCTATATATAGAGGTTGTCCACTCTATCATAACGTCAAGCATTCCTCTCTGAAATCAACGAAGGTAGAAGGAAAGTAAAGGGTAACAAGAGGATGATAATGTGTGGGACATCTTCGTATCTTTGGATGTATCACATATTCTTATATCCCCAAGGAGCAAAGGATGAAGCCGGAATCCATGGCAGAGAAGGGTATCTTTATGGGTTACAACAAGACTTCGAAGGCCTATCAGATCTTCCTTCCTTCTAAACATAGAGTGGTGATTAGGATGGATCTAAAGTTCGAGGAGGAGAGGGATTATCGAAGATCATAGGAGTATGATGAGAGAGAGTCATAGACTTATCCTTAGCATGATGTCAGGTACAAGGAGTAGAACCTTAGGGTTTTGGATCAACTGGTATAGGAGGTACTTCAGTGTAAGTGGGGCACTAGTGACAAGTTAACTGAGCACTTCTTTAGGGAGTCCACTAGTACATAGTTCACGTGGCACTTCAGCTGGCACAGGCACAGGTGCCAATACAGGTTCTTCGAGGATAGGTGCTGGTACAAGTACACCAAGTTCAATTGATAGACCTTTAGGTTCACCAGACTGGGGGGGAAGAGGATGAATTTCCCTATGGGGAAGATTCTTTAGGGAAGAGGAGGCCCAAGTGGCTTCAAGACACCTTGAAGGAAATGGAGTTTGTTGGTCCTTCGAAGAGGGTGAATAGGGAGAGTGTGCCACCTGAGTAGTTTTGCAGTTATGTAGCCAAAGCTACTAGCATTGTTGACTCTAAGCCTACTAGCTATGAGGAGGCTACCAACCAAGATATATGGAGAGAGGCTATGGTGGAGTATGCCTCTATCATTAAGAACAATGTCTCAGAAGCAGTGCCTAGCCCTAAGGGCAAGTTAGTTGTGACTTCCAGGTGGCTCTACAAGATCAAACATGTTGCAGATTGCAACATCGAGAAGTTCAAGGCGAGATTTGTGGCTAGAGGGTTCTCACAGATAGAGGGAGTTGACTATAATAATACCTTCACTCCCGTAGCTCGGTACACTTCTATCCAGTCCTTTATTTCTATTCTTGTAGAAATGGGTTGGTAGATCCATCAGATGGATGTGAAGACCACATTTCTAAATAGAGTTATAGAGGAGGAGGTGTATGTTGAGAAGCCATAGGGCTTTGAGGTACTTGGGCAGGAAACCCATGTATACCGGTTGAGGAGAGCACTATACAGACTTAAGCAAACTCTAAGAGCTTGGTCTTTGAGGATTGATACTTACTTGCAGCAGATGGGTTTCACGAAGAGTGATGCAAATCCGAACCTATACTACATTGTTGTAGGGGATGATCCACTCATTCTTGTGTTGTATTTTGACGGCTTGTTCATTACCGGGGAAAAGAGACTGATTAGTGGTTACAAGGTGGATCTTGCTATGGAGTTCAAGATGAAGGACATTGGGCTGATGCATTAATTTTTGGGGCTTTAGGCAGGAGGAGGGGCATATCTTTCTTAGGCAGGGGTAGTATGCTATGGATGTATTGAGCAGATTTCACATTTCTAGAAGTAATGTCTTCTATTTTTGCAACTGCTAAAAAATTTTATTCTCAAGAAGTATTCCTTTTGGCATTGTTCATGTTGGGAAAAAGAGATATGATAAGCATGTTTTAAGTCCATGCCATTATAGCATATAGATCCAGGGACATTCTAGGCTCACTGCTAATCTAGGTACCATTAGGTAACAACCACTAAGGGAATTTTGAGGTCTAAAATGGGCCTTCTGAGGAAACTATAAAATAATAGTGGAAATAATAAAATAAGATTAGTTTACATCATCAAATTTTAGAGGGAAAAAAAGAAAACAAAAAATAGTTTTTTCAGCTCGTATTTTCAACCTATCTCTTATGTGTTTACTCAAATCTTGAGTGACAACACTCGTTGGATGTATAATTTGATTCCTCATCCAAAGATTACCCATGTTGCATACTTTTGATGGACCCTGCTACAGAAAAAATTATAAATACATGAAAAATGTGATTGCAATCACGTTTTTTCATGTATTTCTAATTTTTTGTGTAGCAAGGTCCATCGAAAATATTCAACATGGGTACTCCTTGGATGAGGAAGCATAATCACATTTTTTCATGTATTTCTCATTTTTCATGTATTAGGGTCCATCGAAGTATGCAACATGGGTACTCCTTGGATGAGGAATTAATTTTTTCATCCAACGAGTACTCCCACTAGAAATTAGAGTAAGCTTTTAGGGAGATAAGTTGAAAATACAAGTTGAGAAAGTAGTTTTATTATTTTATTATTTTTTAATCTCTTTACATTTTTACTCCAAAAATGGTGAATCATCCCCCATGGTTGACATTGTTAGCACTCAAATCTACCTTAGGCTGAAATAAGGTGAGACTCAAGGCCACATCAAACCACGCTCAGCCTCGTAGCTAGCCCTACGAGGACAGGAGAGGGATCTCTCCGGGTCAATCTCGACAAAAGATAATCAAAGAGGCTCGAGATGAATGAATTGATGACTAATTTTAGGCTAGGTATTAAGTACAAAGAGTTTAGAATTGATTTTTGAAGTTTTTGTTGAATTCAAGGGAAAGGCAAATTTGGGTGCGGGGATGAACACAGTTTTTGCAGAGGTCTACTTGGGGCGAGATAGGCGATTGTTTTGATGCCTTAAAGCAAGTGACATGGGTAGACCAGACCGGTGAGAGGCTAAGGAGAGCAAGGGGTCTCAAGTATTCTCCTTAAACTGAAGAAAACATAGAATATTAAACAAATTTAAAGGCAGAGCATAGCAAATTCAGGGATTCTACCTTAACACTTCATTTGCTTAATAAGAGAAGATTCAATATAGATAATGATGCACATACACAACTTACAAATACTGAAAGAAACACACCATCAAGACATAAAGCCACATGGATCCCAGGTAGTGTTGCAAAACCCTGGTCTTTCCTTTGCCAAAAATGCTGGTAAAATATGTACAATATAGTCTCAAAACTATCCCAAGAGTCCAACCTCTCCTACTGAATGAAAATTTACATATATAGACCAAGCTATCCTCCTTCCCTAACCTCTAGGGGTCGAGCTCCTCCTTCTAGGAGCAGTTTGAACAAATTCTAAACATGGAGCAAGAATCTAGATGACCAAACAACTTGCCTCTAAAAAGAAGGAAATTGATTCATTACATTAGTTTCTTGCTAATTTGTGAATGAATCATCTAGAAGAAGGTAGATAAGTGCCATGTTACCTTACATACATCAAATTACATCATGTTGGGTGAAAAATTACATCAAAGAGTGAAACTGGTGGAAACTAGCCGAATTCCTGAGCTGAAGGTGAAAATCTGGGCCAAAAACTGTATGCGTAGCGCCCCTGATCCCTATGCATATCTCCCCTTTGAGCCTATTTTTGGGGCACTTCCCGACATCCAAATTGCACTCATGTTAGCTCGTTGGAAAGCCCTAGATGTCTACTTTTCAAACCAAGTGGAATTTTCCAATTTTGAGCTCATTTTCCCCCTCAAAACTGAATTTTCCCAGAGGTACTTCCTAAAGTTGGAAAAGGTGGCAGTAAGGTGGTTTTCATGATGTTTTTGGACATTTTGACCATCCAGATCTCAATGAAATGCTTCGACAATGGCTGAACATGTGTATTTCTTCATGAAAAATCCAAAACTACAAGCCATTTGTCATTTGGACCTCCCAATCTTCAGGGTAGCGCGCTGCGCGCTACGCGTAGAGCTAAAAAACCTGTTTCATAAGCCAAAAATTTTGAAACGACAAAATTTTCTCCAAATTTGCCCAAATTTGGAGTGAAGACCCTCCATCATGTATCATGCTCAACTAATGAATCCTCGGCCAAAACTCGAAGCGAATCAGGCCTTTTGCATTGCTTCTGTGCATTGCTCAAACACCTCTTGAGGATCTTCATTCTCGCTTTGCAAACATGCATGCGAGCCCAATAATGATGTTTTCATGTGTTGGAGCATATCTTTATCTCTATTAGCCTTTGCCAACAACTTCTCTAAGTGAATGTTGACCCTCTCGAGCCAAGTCTCCTGGTCAGCTTCTACCTCCTGCTCATAAACTAAATCTGTGTCTGACATGGCTTTGGTATCAAGATGTCTGTGATATGTATAGTGATATAGGTGTGGTGGAGCCAAACTTCAATGCATACTCAAAACTTCTTCTATGTTTACCAAAGCATCATACAAACTAAGCCATAATGATAATGCTTTGTTTTTCAATGAATTGGCACAAACAGTCACTGCTTGACAAATGAACAAAATATAATGTGTGCCCTTTGAAATGTTGACTAGGGTTTACAAATGAGCATGGAGCTGGTTCTCATCAATAGAGGATGAGAAATCTTCACTAAACCACCCACATGTCTTTAAAAACCCTAAGGAATAATTTTGGTATGTGCATAGGGTTTCACTTTTCTACGCCCAACACATCAACTCCTCTCTTCAAACACACTATAAACAATATCAAATTGATTGAATCAGTCAAAGAACACCTACTTGCAGCTTTGGAGGTGATTAGACACAATCTGGGCACATAAATTTGATGCTAGAATAAGTGCGTAGCGCCCGAACCCAATGCGCAGTGCACACCTGTATGCATAGCGCCTTTGTTATTTTACACTAGCCAGTGAGGCCCAGTGCATAGCGCACTACCCAGTGCGTAGCACACACCTAGCTACATAGTGCATTTTGCAGGAGGCGTTTGGAGACCTTCCCGATGTCAAAATTGGGCGCAGGATAGCTTGTTGTAAAGGTATTTGAGTCTACTTTCCAAATCAACTATAATTGTTCAATTTGGAGTTCATTTGCTTTGTCAAAAATAAAATATCCCAAGACTAGTCAAAATGTGCCAAATGAGGCTGCCTCAAGGAAGAGTGCTGTTGCAGTCAACTTTTGAATGCCTTCCTCAACTCCAAAGTGAGCTCAGGATAGATCATTCGAAATATCTTTGTTTCTAGTTATCATTTGACTCATCAAGAAATTCATTTGGCCAACCATGCGAGGAGAAATCTTGATTTTCCCAAGGTCACTTTAGAGGTGCATTCAATTCTCCTGAGGCAACGGTATTTTTGTCATTTATCTAAAACCATGACACCTGTGTAAAAAGGGAAGGAGGTTTTTCTTTCTTGGCCTATTGTGGACAAAAACCTCTCTCAGTTTTCCCAAATTCATCTTTGATTTCTCAGAGACATCATTTGAGTAAAACCTATCACGATGTGTGAAACAACGGATTTTGTCGAAATGAAGTGAAATGAAGGGGATAAGGGGCTTATAAATTCTTGGAGAAATTTTTGGAAGTAGGGAGGGATGTTAGGAAGTAGGGGAAAGTGTAATCTCAGAGATCGAGTGAGGGGAAGGGGTCCAAAAGAGCAAAACACAGGCCCAACCTAGAAAATTGCCAAGTTGTGGCAAGAAACTAGGGTTTGTGCAAAAATGAGGAATTTGGGGGATCTCAGTGATGGGAAGTGTTTGATAAGGTATATTAAGGATAGGGGAAGGTGTATGAACATATGGATACAATTTTTCCTAATGATTTGACCGTCCAAGAGAAATTGCTTTCAAAACCCTAGGAGAGGGAAATGACCTTACCTAGGCGCAACTGAAGCATGAACAAGGTGTGAAATGACCCAATGGAACTTGACATGATGATGACAAACCTATGAATTGATGATACACTCAGCTGAATGATGACTTGGACTGCCATTTGGACAATTTTGAAAGGAGTGAAAGCAAACCCTAGACCTAATGCCTAGTGACCAAATTTTGCTTGAAGATTCACTGAAATAACAAAATTTGACCTTAACACTCTGAGACCACTTTGTAAGAGCATATTTGATCACTGGAGGAAGGCTACAAAGACTGACACTAACATTGGCTCCAATGGGGATGGTAGCTCCTTGGAGGTGCCAAGCATGGCAGATCGCTGGGAGAGCAGACAGTGCCTTCATCCATTGGGCAATGGAGTCAAAAACTGAAACTAAAATGCATGACTGAAAACTGATGACTTGACGACACAAATTAACTCTCACTCAACTAAGAACTGGCTCGATACTTAAACACAACTGACAAACTGGAAATATACTCAATATGAAGCTTATTCAATACAACCTACTCTAATTTTTCCATTCATCACTTGATCAAGTGAAATGGAACAACCAATGTAACCATGTAAGCATCCTAGCTGTTGTTTGATTTCTTCCCACATGCTTTCTGATGTGCAGGAAAAGGAAAGAATCGAAAGGCAACTCCCATGGAAATTTGAACTCAAGCTGACTGTTGATAAACTTGCAAAGCGAAAATTGACTGGATGACTGCAAGAATACTACGAAAGGATCTTCATAAACATAGCTCTGGTCCAAGTAATCTTCATAGCTGGATATCAAGACTTCCCTCACATCTGTGCTGTGTTTCTTTGGTGATTGCAGCAAGCTATCAAAAGGATCCTGAAATTCATGAAAAACCAAACTCCGTTGCTGATTACAAACAGAACAAAAGTCTCCTTCATCAATCTCCTCATATGACTACAAACCTTGATGAGGGCTTTGTAATGAAAAATCTGTTAAACAAGAGAATGAATGCGACCTTTGAAGAGATTCTCATCAATATTCTTTTCTGGCACATGGTTAGCTAATGAAGGAAAATTTTTACAGCAAACATCATCCAACACACGTGCAATAGGATCATCAAAAACTTGAGAAGACTGTTGTAATGTATCCATCGAAAATGTATGACATCCTTCTAGCTGTTCATCTTTTTCTTGAGAGATTTTATGAAGATTCTACCTTATAAACTGAAATGTTTCGAAACAAAAGGGTATAGAATCTTCCTGCATCATCAAATCATGTATTTCATCTTCCACACCTTCATATGTAATTTTCTCTTCAATTTCATTTGGTGGCTGCAAATCTGATGCTACAGGTTGCTCAAGAATTTCGTTATTTGTCTCATCCTCAACATTAACACTATGAGATTGTTGATTTGTTATAGGCTATTCATTTGAAGATTTACTATGCAATCTACCCTTCAAAAACTGAAATGATTCGAAACAGAATGGTACAGAGTCACCTTGAATCATTAAATCACGTGTGTCCACTTCCAAGTCTTCAGCTGCAACTTGACAATTAATGGCTTTCGGGGGTTGCAAATCTGAATATGAGAAGTCTTGAACAAAATTTTCATTGCTCTCAAGATGATTCAAATGAAGACTTGTTGACATTTGATTTATGATTGCATGGTAGTTATCTCTGATGAACTAAAACGAATCAAAACAAAAAGGCAAAGATCCTTCACTTACTTCAAACTTTGATGCACTTTCCTCATCATTGTCACAGCTGATATGCATTGGTTGATCACTGTATTCGAGCTGCTGAAAGTGAACTTCCTCCTCGCACAAACTAGCTGCTGATTCATCTGCAAGATTAACTTCTTTTTGGAGAACATAATCATCATCATACTGATCAAACTGAGGCAATTCATCATCAAACATACACATCATATCAACAACTCTCTCTTCTTCACAATGATCTATAAAACAATCACTATGACAAATGGGATCAGAAACAAAATGTTTTGGGTCAGCCGATTGTTCTTCAATTTTACTTTCATTTTTTTCAGTCATTTTCCGCACCATCTCTTCTACTGCATTTACGAAAAGATCAAGATTTTCCTCTGAAAGTGTCAGCTTCTATGAAATATTCTTCTTTTCTTCTTCGTTCAACCTTGCCCTCAAGATCAACAAATGAACCTCTACATTCACTGCCTTGTTCTGCATCTTGTGAAGTGTTGCAATATCCTTTTCTCTCAGCTGAAACTCCATTTCCGGATCAAAGGCACTCGGGTGGTGCAAGAGAGCAGATCTAGGAGAAGGTCTTATATCAACTTGCATTGAATAATAAACTTGGTTAAATCTGGCAGAACATTGTTGTACTGTCTCCCCTGGCATTCTTTTCAGCTGATTATACTCTTCTATAATAAGGAAAAGGTTATGCCCGATCATCCACCTATTGAGAAAAACTTTGATGAACTGCCGAAAATCTGAGATGCTCGCATCAGGGAGGGTTCTGAACCAACTCTTCACTTTGTCTTGAAAAGAAAGAGCAAAAAGCCTTATACTGACATCTTCTGCATCAACTTCAAAAAGATATAGAAAAGACTCAAAATTCTGCACATGTTTCTCAACGTTGACATTCTTACTTTCACCATCGAACCTCGGCAAGTATAGATCATAGTTTTTGGGGAAATCATGGAGAACAGAAGGTAAAACAAGAGGTTTATACCAATCTGGAATTTTACAAGGTGTATGGGTATGTACAGCAGGTATAGAATCAGTCTTGGTCTCTTGGGGCTCATCAATTTGAAGATGGTAATCACAAAATTTAGAAGAAAGATCTTGATCAAGCTCAAAGGTATGCAAATCTTTGGTATTCACAATCTTCAAAGGGAAAGAATCAACTGCAGGCTGAGGATCTCTTCTCAAATAAAGTATACTTTGCAAAGCCTTCTTGACATTCTTCGGAAAAGAGGAGAAATAATTTATGACAAAGAACAAAATGTCTTGGATGAAATTACAACTTGAATACCTGATCTGTCCATGTTGTCCTTTCATGTTTTTGCTCGTCGGGATCATCCTCCAGTGGAGTCTTTGGATCTGATCTCGAAAATGATTTAGAGTCGCCAGGTGAATGATTTCAGCCTTGCCAGTGTCTGATTGTTGTCCACCCTCAACAATCAGATCTGAACTCGATACATGTACTGGGGAAATTTATAAGTTAAGTGTTACGATTACAAGCTAGACCGGAGATCGACTGAAGCAACGTTTATCTACTATGCACTTGCAGAGCAGTGTGCATCTCGAAGGCTACCCGGCGTGACTTCAGACTCCGTCTATAGCTATAAATCAAATAACACTAACAAGAAAACCAGTTCTTCCCCAGTATGGTCGCCACTATGTTAGCACTCAAATCTGCCTCAGGCTGAGGAAGGAAAAATTCAAGGCCACATCAAACGAAGCTTAACCTCGTAGCTAGCCCTACGAGGACAAGAGAGGGCTCTCTCCGGGTCTATCTCAGCAAAAGGTCTTCAGAGGGGCTGAGATGACTCAAAATTAATACTGATTTTAGGCTAGTAAAGAGATTGGAAAGTTTGATTTAAAATTTTTAGGTTTTTTTTTTTTTTTTCCCAACAGGTGCTGCAAAACCTCTGATCTTTCCTTAGCCAAAATATAAAAAATATGTACAATAGTGTGCCAAAATCTTCCCAAGAGTCCAACCCTTGCTACTGACTGAAAATTTACATATATAGA
>APFE030278128.1:544-76882 GCA_000404065.3 Pinus taeda
TTTACAATAATTGGAATGATCAATGGTAGAATGAATTATGGTATTATGCATGCATCCGCCAATAGTGTATAAATCAGGAAATCTCGTTGAATAAGTGTCATATTATTCATAAATTTCTACATTTATGGCAGTTGATATTTTTCTTGGATTCCTCTCATCAAGAGGTGTAGGATTGATCTAATGATCATCTAATTCCAACATGTATTCATGGAGATATGAATTTATTTGTATTTCTTGACAATTTGTCAAGGTCGGCCAGCAAGTAAAACAATGATTTTCGCCCACAACTTATCCTCCATGATTCATATAAAAGGAAGAGACCTTGTGGTATTATTCCATTCATCTCACCACACATCTTCTCTCTCTCCTACGCATTAGAAGAGGATCTCTCTCTCACACGTGTGGCTGAAAGGAGGAGGCAGTTTTCTGATTGGACAGCATTGACTTAGGTTGACCTAGCTGCAAATGGGTTGATTGGACAACGTTGACTAGCGTGGATGCTTTCTTGACTGTGGTTTGTGTTGGCCAGCCTCTCCTAGGCTAGCCGCATTGCTAGACGGCCTAGCAATGACCTATTGGAGCATATGTTTGACCTGTGTTGACTGGTTAGGGCTGACTACAATATTGTTGTAGTGCTGACTCTTGTTTGACCTCCTTGCGTTGACTGTATTGAGCTACCCATTATTGCTGTTGGAGGCCGAGTTCTCCAAGTTTGTCTTGAAGTCACTTGGGATCTGTTTGACCAGCTTTGACCTTGCTGATTTGGATTTCACTGTTGCTGTTGTAAAAACAAAGATTTGTGATATTGTACTATCTCTCTCTCTGTTGAATTATTGAAGAATATAGAAGAATTGATCAAAGGGTTTCCCCTCATTGAGGTTTGTCCTTGGCTGGTGCCACATCTTGGGTCTCTTGTCTTGGCTTGTGTTCTGTTGTTTATATTTATGTTCTATTGCATTTTACTATCATGTTGATGTGATCAATACTAGAAATTGATATTGGGCTAATAAGAACATTTGAAGTAAATTGCTCTTAAGCATAGAATATACCATAATTTAACATGGTACCAGAGCTGAGGTGAAGACAAAGCCCAAACAAGAGCAAGAGCAATCACCGAAGGCAGTTGGAGAAATTCAAAAGGCTTCATGGGTTCCTCATCACACTTCCCCGCCAAAGACAAGCTCCGTGAGAAGTCTGGCTATCACAGATGGAAGATGTCTCTTGATCTAACATTGGAAGAGCAAGAAGTGTTGGACCATGTGACGGGTAGAATTACGGAGCCTCCATCAAATGCATTGGCTTCTACAATGAACAAATACACTAGGGGTGAGACTCAATTTACAAGCGTCCGGTGGCCTACATTTCCAAGTTGAACACCTCCAAGGAGATCTACGATAGGCTGGTAAGCTTGTTTAAAGTTAGTGATGCAGATTTGGTTTTGTTCCTCAAAAACAAGTTAAAGGATATTAAGAAGGGCAAGGATGAAGATATTCAATGCTACTTCTTAAGGATCATTGATGATCAAGAATGATCTCCTACCAATTGGAGAAGTCATTTCTGATAGGGAACTAACCATCACTACACTTGGAGGGCTCTCATCCGAATGGTATGTATTTAGAACCACTCTTCTCAACAATGATTGAATTCCGGGATTTGAAGAATTGATGTCGAGATGCATTCAAGAAGAGACAAGGATGGTGGAGCAAGAAATGCCTTCAAGCAAAGGCAACCCCACTTCTTTCTCCTCTCATGCCAAAAGGAAAAATAATTTTGGGTTTTGTTGACCACTACATGTCAACTATCCATAACAGTACACTCCCTTTTTCGCAAAAGGGTAGTGCTTGATCATCGTGTCTGTGCCATTCAACTCCCATCATCAGCCTGATCGTGTTATGTTGTAAACCCAGTCTGCATGTGTAAATTGTAAATAATCTTAGCAGATTTGAGTCATGTATATAAATTTCCTAGGCAAACCTAATTTTCTAGTGATAATCTACGTTCCGGAAGGTTTTTTGTCTCACCGACCCATGGTCGGCAGAGTTTTCCTTCAGCCTAACCCCAAAGCCGGAATGGATTTTGTCATTAGAATCTTAGGGGAATCCTAGTGTGCTTCGAGTCTATGTAAAATTAATTTGGAAATAATCCTAATTATTTGGTTAGGGTTAATTACAAATTGCTTGATCTGCGAGATTGCCTAGTATTTGTGTCGCGAACTAGGTCGGTTATGAGGGTCTAGTCAAATGGGTTTTCTCCCTTTGAATGTAAAATTGTAAAAGTCATGATGTAAAAGTGTCATCTTGAAGGTTAGAAATGTTTTATCCCTCATAAGTCTAGGTTCCTAGGTTTTTTTCCAAAGGGCCTAAGTTCGAGGGTCTAGATAAAAATAATAAAAAAATATAAAATAATAAAAATATAAATAAATTAAAATTAAATTTTAAAAAATAAACTAAAGATAAATAAAATTTGAAAATAATAAATTATAAAAAGTCAAAGTTTTGAGGAAAGAAATGCAAGATTTTAATTTTTTAATATATAAATGCATTTAAAAATTTCGACGATGAGATTAAAAGCGGATTTTGGGATCTCATCGACGGTCGAGATCATTTTGACATGGATCACTCGAACTAGCCGTTGGGAAATTTTCCTTTAAATAGGGTGTCAGGGGTCATTTGAGATCATTGGATCTGTGAGTCTTGTGCAAAAGAAAGCTCTCTTGTAGTCATTTTTCATGTGCATAAAGAAAGACTTTGGTGTTGAAACCTTGCTGGTGTTACTTTTATGGAAATGCTATAAGATGTTCTGTTTTTCTGCATAAATTTATTTTCAGCCATTGATGATAGCTTGATGAAGAGTGATTTTAAACACAGGGATCTTGTTTAGTCGCTAGAGTTTGAATGGTAGTTAAATTTCTAAATATGATGGCAGGTATCTCCATTAGATCTGGATTTTAGTATCGTTTTCTCCCTCTTTGTTAATGGTTGAATTAAGTTGTGCAGGAAATCCTTTTTTTTAGATTATCGGGCATTCGGGGAAGTTCTCGGCTGAACCAACCAACTCCCGGATTGCATTTTCTAAAAGGCCCAGCCAGTTTTGACCCCGAGCTTATCATTGGAAATTTTTTGGTGAATGCATGAAGGGTCTCCTGAAGCACCTTATCTTAAAATCAAAAACTTAAAAAGATTTATATGGCATACTAATAAATCTGGCTATTTAGAGTCTTTAAATTGTGAATATTGTAATTATGTCGCTGGTTTTAAGGTTTTTAGTTTTGTTTCTTGCACATTTTATTCCTGGGTTTTCAGTTTTTGTTATTGTAGGTTGCAAATCGGAAGGAAACGTTTTGTCCGAAATCAGATCTAGGCCCTGGAGGGTAAGATCTGGACTCAGGATCAACTCTGGCAGGAATATTCACTTCAGATCTGGAAATTTCTTGTGGGGTTTTTCATCAGGGAAATCTGAAGCGGATTGATTTAAAATTTTTAACTTTTCTGAAGAATTTTCAGGGTTTTCAGGTTGTCTCTCTATTGCTACTTGTTGTTGTCGGGGGTTTCATTGTTGTTACAGAGAAAATTTTCGATTTTTTTTAAAGGCAACAAACGCTACAAGGGAATCACTGCCACCTCAATCGCTCCCATCTCCTCTGCTGCAGTCCAAAATCTGCCTCCATCGAATGCCCTCCAGCTTGCAAGGAGAATTTTTTTCTTGTTTCACGCGTTGGCAATTTGCTTCACACTGTCGCTGTGGCCTTATTCTAGCTATACGCTGCTCTCCATTGCCACCCACACAGCTCCTTATTCCTCCACCCACGCTTCTTCTCGTAGCCAGCTCTCTCATCTAGCCTCACCCTTCACACTGTCACCTTCATCACTTGCGTATTTTCTCTGAAAACCCTCACGCAACTCTCTACCTATGTCTTCCTTCCAACATCCATCTTCTCCACACTGTCCAGCAGAACCCGCAGATTCCTTCTGCTCTCCCTCTCTGCATCCATATCCACTATTCCCCTTCATTGCAGCTCTTTTCTTAGCCAAGTCTCCACGCTACCCCTTACATGTCTGCCTTATTTCCAGCTCCACACTGCTATCCATCCATGCATCCCCTTCCACCCTCCACGCTTCCTTTCCATGCCCATCAGCTTCCCACGCAGCCATTCAAAACCTTGCGGATGCCCTGCAGCTGCAAACAAAACAATTCAATTTTTTTTACATGGGTTAGGGTTTCTTTTTATTATTATTGTGATATGTAGTCTAGGTTTGTATTGTTTACGTTAGGATTAGAATGTAATTTTTCTTTTATAAAGTTTTGTATACTTAGATTTCATTTCTTTTAAATTTAGATTTTGTTTTAACTTTAAAAAAAAAAAAATAAAATATCAATTTTCATTTTTTATATATACGATAAGGTATTAGTTTTTAGAATTAGATTTTTTAATTTTAGATTTCATTTTATTTGTATATATTTATTGTTTATTTTAAGTTTCATTTAGTTTAGAATTAGATTTTTTTTGTTCAGTTTTGTTTCATTTAAAAATACAAAAATATGAAAAATATGAAAAAGGCATAAAAAAGTTCCTTTTAGGTTTTAGATTAGACTTTAAGTTTAGATTAGATTTAATTCTATTTAGGATTAGTTTGTTTTTTTTGATTTAAAACCTGGAATTTTATAAAAATATAAAAATATATCAAAATTTTAATTTTTTTTTTTTTTAAAGATTAACAAAAAATTGAAAATTCATTTTGATGTCTTTTGTGGTATTTATGTTCCACTTCTCTATAGTTAAATGCGCTTAAATGTTTATTTAAAGATTAGCTATTGAAAAGTGGTGAATCATTTTGTGAGCTGGTTAGATTTGAATTTCATGGTTGAGTAATGAAATTTGATCTTTTGAAGTTTAATTGCTAAGGCATTGCGCATCTTTTGAATATCTCGCATCTGGTGAAATTAATCATTGCTTTGATTATATAATGCTCGTTACATGTCAGATATTTTGCAAATATTTGCAAGCAATCATTAAATTACTTCATAAGTAACAACAACTGATTAATTACTTTGTTTTCATTGACTCCATAAGGCACTGGTCTTAAGCATTTAAAGATTTAATTCTAAAATCGATCAAGCGCTAGTTTTCCCCTGCTGTGTCTCCCAAGCCAGTTGATTCCCAGTTGGTCTTCATTTATCCCATAGGGTCTACCCCCTTAGCTTGCTTCAGGGAGACAGCTTAAACGAAGGGATCAAGGATCAGGGTGACACCCCGGTTTGAGCGTTGTCGCTCTGCCTGGAAAATCTGTGCGACAACATTTTTTGGCGCCGTTGTCGGGGAACAGAGTTTTTCTGTCCCTGGCGTTTCAACGAGATTTCATCTTCATTCTTCTCTCTCATCTGGAATCTGGAATCTTTTCATTTGAGTCGGCAAGGTCAACATTTTTGGCATCATCTCATCTTTTCCACCATTCATTAGCCTGTCAAACGGCCAACATTCTTTGGTGTCATTTGATCTTTTCATCACCTTATCTTTTGTCATATCAGCAACTACTTTTCAGTTTGTTTCTTGTTTGGGTGGCGACTCCATTTCTTTTATTTTTCCTAGACAAGAAGCCTCCTTCATATCTTCTTGTTTGTTGCTTTTTGGATCCTAGAATTAGATTCATTGTTCAAGTGGCGACTCCACTTCTTTCATCTCTTGATTCTCTTGAGCAGAGATCTCTTTCTATCATCCATTTGGTCCCTCATTATTCATCATGGATTATTCGTTTACCCCATGTCATTTTACTGATGTTCTCCATGATGTTTCGGAAGTGGCTATTTCTAAATTACCTTTGTTCTTGGGTGGTGATTCAGTCGTTGTTAGAAAGCACTTATGCAAGTTTACTCGTATAATGATCATATATTGTAGATCTCCTCAGTATGATCATGAAGATGTCAAAATGCATCTATTTGTCCTTTCTTCAGAGGATGATGCTTTGAATTGGTTTGATAATTGTCTTGAAGATTCTTTCACTTCTTTACAAGACATTTTCAATGCTTTTAAAGATAGATATGGTTATCAAGATAGCTCATCTTTTACCCCTAAAATTGTGCAACAGAATGAAAGTAATCTTATGAAAGACAATTCTTCATATCAGAATGTACCATCCACCTGTACCGTTGCAGATCAAATCCATGGTAGTGGAAAATTAGGGACAAATTGTAAAATCAGTGTCGACAATGAAAGGTAAAATCAGAATCAAATTATAGAAGAACTAGTGTGGCTGGTAAAAAATATGGAGATCAATCAAACTAATTATGCCAATGATATGACAACTTTATGCACCCACCTGGAAAAACGTGATAAGGAGATAGAAATCATGAAAATTAAACACTCTGATCACGTAACTGACATGCAAAGTCAGCATGCTAAGGAAATTGAGACCATGAAAGCTAATAATGACAGGGAAATTAATTTTATGCAAAGCAAGTTATCAAGCTTAGAGGAAAATATGACGATCATGGAACTCAATCATTCAAATCAAATGACTGCTAGGGAAGAAAGTTTTCAAGAAGAAATAAGTGTTATTCAGAACAAGTTGTCAACTATGGATGATGAAATGTCCATCATGAGATTCGATTATAATAATGAGTTGGCTACCCTGCAAGCAAATCATAAGAAAGAGATAAACTTTATGCAACATTGTTGGATGACCATAAAGGAAAAGGACGACAAAGTAATAAAAGATATGGAAGCCAGTCAAATATGTCTTCAGAATAAGTCATTGACCATGGAAGAAGACCATGCCAGGGAAATCAATGCTATGAAGGTTGAACACTCTAGTCAGATGGATGCCATTAAAATACAGGTTCAAAAGTTTCAACAACAGTCGGAGGATGAAAGAAACCAGGGAATGTCAATAGATCAAAAGCCTCCTTATCTGCTGCAACAAGCTCCATCTTATTATGAGGTCCTTTGTTCCACTGAAAAGTGGCTAATCGAAAGTGACCTGGATAAAAGGGAAATTATTAATCAAGTTGATGCTCACACGGTTAATCCACCAGTCATAGAAGATCAAGTTATAACTCATGGCACCTATGAGATTGATCCATCATCCTTGACAGGGCAGATGCAGAATGAAGAAAGACATGTCACGCATATCTTACATACTTCATTTGAGAGCTTTGAAGCAGAAAGTTCCACATCATCAGTGATACAACCTGCCACAAAGAAAAAACACAAAAGAAAGAGAATGAGAAGAAGATTTGATGCATTAGTTGGCCACAAGCAACTTGATTTTTGGATAGGAAAAAGCCCTACCATATGCAAAATTGGACATGGCACATCCAAGAAGCAACCGACAGATTTGCCTGAAAACAGGAAAATGCTCAGAATACACTATATTGAACACATATGATGCCATGGGGCATCCTCTGTATTTCTAACCCTACTCCTTGATTTTTTCAGCATTTTCATTTTTGTTTTAGGATTAGATTTACTTTTCATGTTATTAGATAGTTAATAAATGAAGAGCTTATATCTTTCCTGCGATTAATGTTATATGATGATTTTTGGATGGACGCTACTTATGTTTTGTTGTGTGTTGCGTTGATGCAGATTCTGGATTCTCACATTCCTACAATGCAACAACGTGTCCCCAAGTAGAGCTAGATGTTGACCACTACATGTCAACTACCCATAGTAGTACACTCCCTTTTTTCACAAAAGGGTAGCGCTTGACCATCGTGTCCGTGCCATTCAACTCCCACCATCAGCCTGATCGTTTTATGTTGTAAACCAAGTTTGCATGTGTAAATTGTAAATAATCTTAGCAGATCTAAGTCATGTATGTATATTTCCTAGGCAAACCTAATTTTCTAGTGATAATCTACGTTTCGGAAGGTTTTTTGTCTCACCGACCCATGGTCGACAGAGTTTTCCTTCAGCTTAACCCCAAAGCCAGAATGGATTTTGTCATTAGAATCTTAGGAGAATCCTAGTGTGCTTTGAGTCTATGTAAAAGTAATTTGGAAATAATCCTAACTATTTGGTTAGGTTATTACAAATTGCTTGATCTGCTAGATTAATTTGTGTTCAGAACTGAGGTGGTCTATGAGGGTCTATGTTCAAATGGTTTTCCCCCTTGAAATGATAAATTGTAAAAAGTCATGGATGTAGTGTCTTGAGGGTTAGAAAATGTTTTATCCCTCCATAAGTCTAGGTCCTAGGTTGCTTTTTCCAATCTAATTCGATGTCCAGAAAAATAATAAAAATTTAAATAATAAAAAATAATAAAAATTAAAAAAAAATTAAAAGATAAATTAAAAATTTGAAAAAAAAAAATAAAATAATAATAAGTCAAAGTTTTGACGGAAATAATGCGAGATTTAATTTTTTTAAATATATTAAAATGCATTTAAAATTTTGACGGATGAGATTAAAAGAGATTTTGATTATCATCGACGGTCGAGATCATTTTGACATGGATCACTTGAACTAGCCGTTGGGAAATTTTCCTTTAAATAGGGTGTTAGGGGTCATTTGAGATCATTGGATCTGTGAGTCTTGTGCAAAAGAAAACTCTCTTGTATTCATTTTTCATGTGCAATAAAGAAAGACTTTGGGGTTGAAATCTTGTTGGTGTTACTTTTCTGGAAATGTTGTAAGATGTTTTATTTTTCTGCATAAATTTATTTTCAGCCATTGGTAATAGCTTGATGAAGAGTGATTTTAAACGCAGGTATCTTGTTTAATCGCTAGTGTTTGAATGGTAGTTAAATTTCTGAATATGATGGTAGGTATCTCCATTATATCTGGATTTTAGTATCGTTTTCTCCCTCTTTGTTAATGGTTGAATAAAGTTGTGCAGGAAATCCTTTTGTTGAGATTATTGGGCATTTGGGGAAGTTCTCGGCTGAACCAGCCAACTCCCAGATTGTATTTTCTGAAGATCCCAACCAGTGTTGACCCCGAGCTTATCATTTGAAATTTTCTGGTGAATGCATGAAGGGTTTTCTGAAGCACCTTATCTTAAAATCAAAATCTTAAAAATATTTCTGTGGCATACTGATAAATCTGGCTATTTATAGCCCCTTTAAATTGTGAATACTGTGATTACTTAGTTGGTTTTAGGGTTTTTAGTTTTGTTTCTTGCACATTTATTCTTGTGTTTTTAGTTTTTGTTATTGCAGGTTGCAGATCGTAAGGAAATGTTTTGTCTGAAACCAGATCTAAGCCCTGGAGGGTAAGATCTGACCTCAGGATCAGCTCTGGCAGGAATATTCACTTCAGATTTGGAAATTTCTTGGGGGGTTTTTCATCAGGGAAATCTGAAATAGATTGATTTAAAATTTTTAACTTTTCTGAAGAATTTTGAGGGTTTTCAGGTTGTCTGTCTGTTGCTACCTATTGTTTCCAGGGGTTTCATTGTTGTTACAGTGAAATTTTATGATTTTTTTCTTAAAGGCAACAAACGCTGCAAGGGAATCGCTGCCACCTCAATCACTCCCATCTCCTCTGCTGCAGTCCAAAATCTGCTCCATCGAATAACCTCCAGCCTGCAAGGAGAATTATTTTCTTGTTTCACGCCTTGGCAGTTTGCTTCACGCTGTCGCTGTGGCCTCATTCCAGCTATACGCTGCTCTCCATTGCCACCCACGCAACGCCTTACTCCTCCACCCATGCTTATTCTCGCAACCAGCTCTCTCATCTACCCTCACCCTTCATGCTGTCACCTACATCACTTGCGTATTTTCTCTGAAAACCCTCACGCAACTCTTTGTTTGCGTCTTCCTTCTAACGTCCATCTTCTCCACGCTGTCCAGCAAAACCCACGGATTCCTTTTGCTCTCTCTCTCTGCATCCATATCCGCTATTCCCCTTCATCGCAGCTCTTTTCTTAGCCAAGTCTCCACGCTCCCCCTTACATGTCTTCCTTATTTGCAGCTCGACGATGCTATCCATCCACACATCCCCTGCACCCTCCACGCTTCCTTTCCACGCCCATCAGCTTCCCACACAGCCATTTGAAACCTTGCTGATGTCTCGCAGCTGCAAACAAAACAATTCGATTTTTTTTTACATGGGTTAGGGTTTCTTTTTATTATTATCGTGATACGTAGTCTAGGTTTGTATTGTTTACGTTAGGATTAGAATGTAATTTTTCTTTTATAAAGTTTTGTATACTTAGATTTCATTTCTTTTAAAATTTAGATTTTGTTTTAACTTTAATTTTTTTTTAAATAAAATATCAATTTTCATTTTTTATATATACGATAAGGTATTAGTTTTTAGAATTAGATTTTTTAATTTTAGATTTCATTTTATTTGTATATATTTATTGTTTATTTCAAGTTTCATTTAGTTTAGAATTAGATTTTTTTTGTTCAGTTTTGTTTCATTTAAAAATATAAAAATATAAAAAAGGCATAAAAAATTTCCTTTTAGGTATTAGATTAGACTTTAGTTTAGATTAGGTTTTAATTCTATTTAGGATTTTAGTTTTGTTTTATTAGATTAGGTTAAACCTTCTCCTGCTGAGACATCCTACCCATGCAGTCTGGGACTCATGGGAAGTACCTCTCATCTTGCCAATGAGTAGGGAAATGAAGATAGGGACCATAGTAGTATTGATAGATGCATCGTGTATCTACTGTACTCCCTATACTAGGATGACATTGATTTGGGATCAATTGGAACTGACTTAGGGTCAGTAAGAGTGATATAACTCGCTCTCTTTTGGAACTAGCTTAGGGTTAGTAAGAGTGATATAACTCGGTCTCTTTTGGAACTGACTTCGGGTCAATAAGAGTGGTATGAGACACTCTCTTTATTTGGAACTGACTTCGAGTCAGTAAGAGTGCTATTAGACACTCTCTTTTATATGGGATTGACTTCAAGTCAGTAGAGGATGGTATGATACATTCCCGATCATTTCTTCTTCTTCATAGTTCAATGAAGCAGAGCAAAGAAGCACAGAGCAATGCATTTGATGGTAGAGATAGTACCGACAGACAGATGGATTAGCAGATGGAGTTCTCCCTAGTTGAGAGGGAGTGTTAAAATTGGCAAGTAGGTCCAAACTCCATGTGGGTCACCTCATTTATGGCAGCTGATATTTTTCTTGGATTCCTCTCATCGAGAGGTGTAGGATTGATTTAGCGATCATCCGATTCCGACATGTATTCATGGAGATATGAATTTATTTGTATTCCTTGACAATTTGTCAAGGTCGGCCAGCAAGTAAAACATTGATTTTCGCCCCCAACTTATCCTTCATGATTCATATAAAAGGAAGAGACCTTGTGGCATTATTCCATTCATCTCACCACACATCTTCTCTCTCTCCTATGCATTAGAAGAGGATCTCTCTCACACATGTGGCTAAAAGGAGGACGCAGATTTCTGATTTGGCAATGTTGACTTGGGTTGACCTAGCTGCAGGTGGGTTGACTGGACAATGTTGACCAGTGTGGAGGCTTTCTTGACTGCAGTTTGGGTTGGACAACCTCTCCTAGGCTAACCGCATTGCGGGATAGCCTAACGTTGACCTATTGGAGCATATGTTTGACCAACGTTGACTGGTTAGGGTTGACTGCAGTATTGTTGTAGTGTTGATTGTTATTTTACCTCCTTGCGTTGACTATTTTGAGCCGTCCATTATTGTTGTTGGAGGCTAAGTTCTCCTAGTTTGTCTTGAGGTAACTTGGGAGCTGTTTGACCAGCTTTGACCTTGCTTATTTGGATTTCATTGTTGCTGCTGTAAAATCACATATCTGTGATATTGTACTATCTCTCTCTCTCTGCTGAATTATTGAAGAATATAGAAGAATTGATCAAAGGGTTCCCCCGCATTGGGGTTTGTTCCTGGATGGTGCCACATCTTGTGTCTCTTGTCTTGGATTGTCTTCTGTTGTTTACATTTATGTTCTATCTGCATTTTACTATCATGTTGATGTGATTGCAATACTGGAAATTGATATTGGTCTAATAAGAAGATTTGAAGTAAATTGCTCTTAAGCATAGAACATACCATAATTTAACACAAACCTATCTCAAGAAGAACCTCGTTGGATCAAGGAAAGGGTGTCTTCATGAGAGAAGATCATCTCTAAGTAAAGAGGAAGCATATCACATCAAGAAGCTCACCTGAGAAAGAACTATCTCTAGACAAAGATAGAAGAAGGAGGAAGAAGTGTTGGGAAGCAAAGTGTCGGAAGGAGGAAGCCTATGTGATGGGAACAAAGGAAGGACTTGACTTGTGCTTGGAGGATATTCTTGTCAGGGGTATAGGGTTTGGCATTGATCAATAAGAAGCTTCAATAAGAGAAAACTTACCAAAGGGTTTTCCTCTCAAAAGAAGAGAGGTTTTGGCCCTGGCAGAGAGCCAACATCATGTTTTCTTGTTCTTATGTTTTTGGTAGCAGTTTGATGAAGTATATACACATGCATTAATAACAAGAAGAAGAAGAAGATTAAGCTAACAAGAAAAAGTAAAAAAGACTCCACAAATTGTTATCAAGTCAAGAAGAATCACATTACACCTAATTGCCCTAGATTCTTCAACATGGTATCAGAGCTAAGGTGACACATCAAGGAAAGGTAAACTCAAGAACACTTATCAATGAATGACATCTACAAGGTTGAAGCAACAAGCCTAGAAGTCTCCATCACTTCGAGGACAAGAAGGTCTCCAATCCATCATTCATCAAGGAAGTCTACATAGCAAGAAGAAGAGCCTTACATAAAGGCACCTACAAAGAATATCTGATTGGAGCAGTACCTACATCAACCTACAAGTCATCAAGCAAATTTTATCATCAAGAAAGTCCACTTGGAGAAGGCAACTTGAAGAAAATCAAGATCAAAGGAAGGCAAGCCATCAAGGCTTCAAGGAGGAAGAAAATCCATTACATCTCAAAAATCTATCAAGTAAGTATATGTCCCCTTCTAAATATACATCAATGTCTTTTTGCAAAGAAAGCAACAAATTGGTGGGTACCAATAACTTTCTTGCATTGAAGAAGAGGACTGATCTACTTCTCAAAGAGAATGAACTCCTAGAACATGTCAAAGGGAATATGTAAAGTTCCTAAGTAGGAATATTAGTGATATTTAAACAAATAAACAGTGTAACAACATAAAATTAAAAACAATCATTACACATCCATGGAAACACTGTAAATCTAGAACTACTAAGGCATATATTATAAATTCTGAGAGCAATGGGTACAATATAAATGTAGTGGTGCACCTGGGCTTGTCTCAAGGAAAAGCTGGACTAAACCCAGGTGATGGAATAACTGAGATGATGGTCGCTCAGTTGCTGCACCACTTGCACTGTGCTATCCCAACAAAATTGTCGATCTACTAACTTCGACCTGCTGGAATGTGCCCAAAAACTGCCCAAAAAATTATATCCTTTCAACCTTAGACTCCTTGGACAAAACCTAGAAAAAGCTAGAAGAAAATTTCTCTGGTTTTGAATTTGGATTTTCGGCCTCCTTGGAGCCTCTCCCCAACTGTTACAGCCAGTTTCGACTTGCAGGAAATAACCTGCCAATCCCTCTCAAAATACCCCTAGAACACTGGGTCCACCTGTACTGACTAACTCCTTGCTCCCTGGATGACCCTTGGTCTGGATGACTACTCTCCCAGCACCACGAGTTTGATGCTACAGTGGCCTCTGCGCTGACTGTTGCGTTGGTCTAATTGGCTGCTACTCTAGCAGAGTTGCCCCTTCTATGCTACCTCCTCAACTCCTGGCTCTCCCAGCAAGTTGTGAATCCCTTTGCTGGTCTATTCCCAGCTCTCCTAGCAAGTTGTGAGTCTCCTTTGCTAATTTCTAACCCCTCCTACGTGTTCTTTGGCTGCCCAGGAATACGCAGTTCCTTCATGCGCGGATGACTAAAGTGTGTGACTGTACCAAACTCCCTGGAAACTCCTGTGTAACAGCGTCCCTAGGGCGGGCACGGATGGTCCTCCAAAGAAGAGGTTGAACCTTCATTGTGGAAGACTCGTGGCTAAACAACCAGTAGAGTCGCTAAACAGCAGAGCGTACAAAATGAGTTTGTTTGTCAAAATAATCACAATCCTCCAAAATGAGAGCTCCATCACCATTTATCACCTTGGGCTCCCTGAGCCTCTTGTGGGCCCCTCCTTCCACTAACTCGAATTCCCTCCAATGTCCTCCTTGGCCAAATTCGAATTATGCATGGGTGGTCCCCACATTCCACTAGCTACCAAAATTAATTCGAATTGCCTATAGTTCCTAAGTTCTGCATGTGGGATCCTCCTCCTAAACCAAAATTGCTGCCAAATTTGTGTTGCTGCATCCTGTGACTAATTCATTAGAGAAGGGACATGACAATCCTCCCCTCCCAAATGTTGCTTGCCCTCAAGCAACCTCAAAGTTGAGTGCTCTAGTATGTGCTCACCCTCCCAGGTGGCATCCTCATCCAGTAAGTTCTTCCAACATACCAAGAACTCCCTGACGGTTTTTCTACTCATTTCTTTCCCTGCTCTCCAATATGGCCTCTGGTTCCAGCACCAAATGGCCCTCATCATCTAATGGGGGTAGATCAGCTGCTGCAGTCACCTGTTGTCCCAACACCTTCTTTAGGCATGAGACATGAAACACGTTGTGGTTCCTGCTCCCCGGAGGTAGTGCTAGCTCATAGGCCACCTCCCCAACCTGCTTGGTCACCTGGTAGGGCCCATAGAAGCGTGGTTGTAGCTTCTTGTCCCCCTTCTGTTTCAGCATGGACTGTCTGTAGGGTTGCAACCGGAGGTACACTAGGTCCCCCTCCTCAAAACGACTCTCTATCCTGTGCTGATCTGCATACAGTTTTTGTTGATTTTGGGTTGTCGCTAATTATTCTTGAGATCTTTGAGGATATCTTGGCTCACTTGGACCCAGTCTTTGGCCTTTGGGGCCTGGCTGTCTCCGAAAATAATATCAGCAAAAGTTAGAGCATCATAACCATAAAGGGCATGGAAAGGAGTCATACCAATAGAAATGTGGTGCATTTTGTTGTAGCAGAACTCACCTAGGTGCAACCACCGAATCCACGTCGTCTTTTGACCCGTCACATAGTTCCTCAGGTACCCCTCTAACCACTAGTTGACCCTCTCTGTCTGGCCGTCCGTCTAAGGGTGGTCCCTGGTGCTAGGAGTAAGCTCCGACCCAACCAACCTGAAGAGCTCCTGCCAAAAACCACCCATAAATCCGTTGTCTCTGTCGCTAACAATGTTCTTGGGGAGTCCATGCAGTCGGGAAACCTCCTGGAAGAACAACTCGGCAACCTTGGCAACCATGAACCTAGTGGGGATGGCAAAGAAATGGGCAAATTTGGTTAGTCTATCGACCACCACATATATGTAATCTTTCCCCTGTACTGTGGGGAGCCCAGTGATGAAATCCATCGAGATACTTTCCCATTTCCCCTCTGGAATGGGAAGTGGTTGTAATAGCACTGCAAGGTGAGTTAGCCCCCCATTATTTTGCTGGTAGGCCTCACACTCCCTTACATGCTGTAGCACGTCCTCCTTAAGGCCTTTCCCTGTGAATCTCTCTCGAATATCCATGTAAGTCTTCTAGAACCCCTGGTGTCCGGACAGTGGTGAATCCTGAGCTGCTTGGAGTACCCTCTCCCAAAACTTCAAGGTGGGTATTAAGTAAATGCGCCCCTTGTAATAGATGACCTCATCTATCACACTGTAACTCTCATCTGCATGTGTCCCCTTTATCACCTCACAGGCCTTCATGTCCTTGGAGTACTCAACCAACAGCTAGGCCTTCCAATCCTGGTAGATGCTCATAAGAGATAACCCAACAGGTCTCCTGGATAGAGCATCAGCCACCACATTGTGCTTGCCCCACACATACTCAATATCAAAGTCGTAGGCCTGCACCTTGCTGACCCATCTATGCTACTTGTCATTGAGGCCCTACTGCCCACTAAAATGTCGAAGACTGTTGTGATCAGTCTTCACTCATAATCGATTGCCCACCAGGTACTGGCGGAACTTGGCTAATGTATGCATGATGGCCAACATCTCCTTGTCGTATATGGAATATGACAGCTCGTGTGCTAGGAGCTTCCAACTCTCAAAAGTTATGGGGTGCTCCTCCTATGACAAAACCGCTCCAACTCCCACCCGTGATGCATCACACTCCACCGTGAATGGTTGGGAAAAATCCGGGAGTGCCAAGACAGGGCAACTACTCATTGCCTCCTTAAGGAGGTCGAAAGCAGCTTGTGCTCCCTCAATCCATGCGAAGGCCCCTTTCTTGGGCAAGTCGGTCAAGGGTGCTGCCAGCTGCGAGAACCCTTTGACAAACTTCCTGTAGTATGTGTAAATGCCTAAGAAGCCTCTCACCATAGTCATGTCTCGGGGTACTGGCCAATCCCGAATGGCCCTAATCTTCTGCTCATATACCTTCACCCCATTTGCTCCAATGATATGCCCAAGATAAAGCATCTCTGTCAAACCAAACTTGCATTTGGAGAGCTTGGCATAGAACTGTTGCTCCTCCAGAATGCGCAATACCTCCTCCAGCGTTGGAGGTGCTCCTCCCATGTCCGACTGTAGATTAGAATGTCGTCAAAGAAGACTAGCACGAACCTCCTCAGCTGCCCCTGAAAGATGTGGTTCATGCAAGACTGAAATGTGGCAAGAGCATTGGTCAGCCCAATGGCATGACCAGAAACTCAAAGTGCCCATAGTGGCACCGGAATGCTGTCTTCGGGACGTCCTGATCCCGAACTTTGATCTGGTGGTACCCCGAACGTAGATCAATCTTAGAGAAGTACTTGGTTCCTCTAATCTCATCCATTAGCTCATTGATGCGGGGAATGGGGTACCGGTTCTTGAGGGTCTTCCTGTTAAGGGCTCTGTAGTCTATGTACATCATGAGGGTCCCATCCTTCTTCTTCACCAGCACTCCAGAAGAAGCAAAAGGATTGGAACTAGAAATGATGTGACCCAAAGCAAGCAGCTCCTAAATAGCTTTCTTGATCTCATCCTTATAGGCTTTGGGGTGCCTATAAGGAGTAGTGATGACTGCCTGTATGCCCGACTCTAGCTCAATGGTGTGCTCAAACCCTCTATCTGGTGGCTGCCCTGGTGTAATGTCCTCGAACACTGCTGCGTACCTGTCCAAAAGAGCCTGTATGTATGCTGGTGGTGACTGTGCCTCCCCCCAGCCTCTGAGATCCTCAACTCGACTACCCATGCAACGTCCCCATGTCGAAGATCTGCCTCCATCATGGGCCAAAACTGTCTGAGGTGGATAAGACTGCATGCCTCTCAAAACCACCAATTTTCCATCTGGCCACATGAACTCCATCTCAGGTTTCCTCCAATCAGTCATAACTCTCCCAAGGGAATACAACCACTGGACGCTCATCACCACATTGGCGTCTGGCACATCGACCACAAAGAAGCGGTCCATCATCGAGTAGTTTCCCATAACTACTGTCAAGGAGGGCACATATCGGGTACACTGGATGGTATGGTCACCCAGAACTAGGAGGGAAAATCCCTCAAACTCTGTCGTGGTGAGGCCCCTCCTCTGGACAAGTTGTGCATCTATGAAGTTGTGGGTAGCCCCACTGTCCACTAGTACCGACACCCTTTGCCCATGTACCGTACCTCTAATCTGGAGTGTCAAAACCTTAGGAAACCCGCATAGAGAAGCAAGTACTCCCCCTGATGAAGTAAGAGATGCCCCTCCGTGTGGAGGTGGTGGTTGTGGTGGCCCTCTATCCCCTAAAATCTCCATCTGTCCCACTAAAATCCTTCTCCACCTCGTCCTCCTGGTCACTGTCAGAAAATATCTCAATGTAGTGTGCTCTACCCGTTGTGCACCTATGCCTTGGTGGTAAAGGCTCCCTGCATGTGAAGCATAGGTTCCTCCTCTTGAGGTCCTTCTGTGTCTCCTCATCTATTTGCCCCCTCCCTTGTGTGGTCCTCGGTGGTGGGGGTCTAGTCTCATGCCCTTTCTGTGGGAAAGGGGTCCGTGCAGGAAATGGCACTCTAGCCTTGGGGATGGCCCCCTACAAATATCTGGCGCACACCACTACCACCTGCAGCATAGAGGGTCTGTGTGACTTCACTAGTCCACCGAGAGGCTCAAGAAAACCCTCAATGAAGGTGTATACCCTCCTGGCCTCGGACAGATCCGGGACCATCACTGACACACACAGAAAATAAAAAAAAATACTACTCTAGGTCGCCTGTCTGGCGCAGTTGTGTTAGCTCCCTGAATTATGCCTCTGGATCCCTATGATCAAACTGCTCCACCAACCTCTTGGTGAAGTCCTCATATGAAACTATCTGGGCATGCCCCAAGTGGTTAGGCCGTGAAACCACCAGTCATGGGCTTACCCCTCCAAGTGCAGCACTTCCATCTTAATGGCCTCCAGTTCTATCATCCGGTTGAGCTAAAAGTATGTGTCCATCTTTTCAACCCAAGCCCTGGTTGTGCACTTGGCAGTGCCATCAAATGTAGGGAAGTACATCCTCCCTATGGTTATCTGCAGCTCATAGGTTTGGGTCCCCTGTCCTCCGTACCCCTTGTTCCTCTCACTCTGCTTGAGCTTGCAGTAATCTCTGAAGGATAGGGCTTCTTTGAAGTCTTCGTCCATCGCTTGCTACTCTCTGAAGTAATCCCCCATTAGGGGAGTTTCCTCCTCCTGTGCTGGCTCAATCTGTGCCATTGGCATGAAGAAGAGTAGTGTGGCCCTAGTGGGCACACTCACTGAAGGGTGTTGCGCTGCTGGTGTAGGATGATCGAAGGACTGAGAAGCGCTAGAGGTCTCTCCACACAGAAACCCTCTAGGTGTGGCTCTATCTCAACTCTGTGCTTTGATCTCCTCTAGCATGTCTTTTTTCCCTTTTGCCAAGTCACTCAGAGCCCTCAAGAGGCTATCGAAAGCCATCTCCTCCTTGCTCTTGGGCTCTGTCATTTCCTCCTCTCCGACCACTGTTTTACCTCTTTCCTCCGTGTCATGTATAATTTCCAGCTCCCTATCTCTGCTCCTGTACCTCTGCCTATGGTAAGTGATGTTCTCCCAGTCTTCTCCTCTCATAGGAAACCAACCCCACAGCTGAGCCAAGAATTAGGCTCTAATACCACTTTAAAGTTCCTAAGTAGGAATATTAGTGATATTTAAAAAAATAAACAGTGTAACAACATAAAATTAAAAGCAGGCATTACACATCCATGGAAACACTGTAAATCTGGAATTGTTGAGCCATATATTATAAATTCTGAGAGCAATGGGTACAATTTAAATGTAGTGATGCACTTGGGCTTGTCTCAAGGACAAGCTAGACTAAATCTAGGTGTTGGAATAGCTGAGATGATGGTCGTTCAGTTGTTGCACCACTTGCACTGCACCGTCCCAACAAAACTGTCAATCTACTAACCTTGACCTGCTGGAATGTACCCAAAAACTACCCAAAAAGTTATATCCTTTCAGCCTTAGACTCCTTGGACAAAACCCAGAAAAACCTAGAAGGGAATTTCTCTAGTTTTGAATTTGGATTTTCGACCTCCTTCAAGCCTCTCCCTAGTTGCTACAAGTAGTTTTGACTTGCAGGAAATACCCTGCTAATCCCTCTGAAAATACCCCTAGAAAGTTGGGTCCACCTGTACTGACTAATTCCTTGCTCCCCGGATGACTTCTCTCCCATCACCACGAGTTTGCTGCTACAATGGCCTCTGCGTTGATTGTTGCGCTGGTCTAGCTAGCTGCAACTCCAGCAGAGTTGCCCCTTCTACACTGCGTCGTCAACTCTCAGCTCTCCCAGCAAGCTGTGAATCCCTTTGTTGGTCTATTCCTGGCTCTCCCAACAAGCTGTGAGTCCCCCTTGCTGATTTCTAATCCCTCATGCGTGTTCTCTGGCACCCAGGAATATACAGTTCCTCCCTGTGCTAATGACTGAAGTGTTTGACCGTACAGGACTCCCTAGAAACTCCTATGTAACAGCCTCCCTAGGGCGGGCACGTATGGTCCCCAGAAGAAGAGGTTGAATCTTCCCTGTGAAAGACTCGTGGTTAAACAGCCAATAGACTCGCTGAACAGCAGAGCGTAAAAAATGAGTTTGTTTGTCAGAATAATCACAATCCTCCAAAATGAGAGCTACATCCCCTTTTATCACCTTGGGCTCCATTAGCCTCTTGTGGGCCCCTCCTTCCACTAACTCGAATCCCTCCAACGCCCTCCTTGGCCAAATTCCAATTATGCATGGGTGGCCCCCACATTCCACTAGCTGCCAAAATTAATTCGAACTGCCTATAATTCCTAAGTTCTGCGTGTGGGGTCCTCCTCCTAAACCAAAATTGTTGCCAAAATTGTGTTGTTGCATCCCGTGACTAATTCATTTGAGAAGGGACATGACAACATATCACTATCCCTTCTAAGGAACCAAATCAACCCTTAGCCAAGTATAATAAGGATGAGACAAGAGCTCAAAGGATCCTAATAGACTCAATCAAAGACTCTCTCATTCCTTATGTCTCCAAATTTTAAATATCAAAAGAAATTTATGATAAGCTAGTAGTGTTATTTTTGGTATCCACATCCAGAGAATTAATATCTCTAAGGAATGAACTGTACAAGATGAAGATAAGAAAGGAAGGAATGACTCCCTACTTCATGAAAATATCTGAAATGAGAGATCAACTTCAAGATCTTGGGGAAGTCATGTCTGACAGAGAGATGACAATTGTAGTACTCAATTCTCTACCTAAGGATTGGGGCAACTTCACATCAAGCATTTATGCCAAGAAGGAAGCAACCACACTCAGTGAAATATGGTCTCTATGCAAGACAGAGGAAACCAAACTTAAAGCAAAGCAAGACGTGGAATCAAAGGAGCAAGCATTTGCTATCATGGCCAAGAGAATGGGAAAATTTGGCAAATTTTGTCCACGAAGAACAAACAACAAAGACATGTCCAAAATCCAACGCTATGGATGCCAAGAATATGGACAATACAAAAGGAATTGTCCTAAGCTTAAGAAGGACAACAACAACAAAAGAAAGAGGGAAGAAGCTCACATGACTCAAGAAGTGAAAGAAGAAGAAAAGAAGCAAAAGAAGGAAGATCCTCCGGATCTCTACTATGACTGGGTCAAACTCTTTACTTCAAGTCTTCTTTCAAGGTTTTGAGTAGGATAGGAACATGTAGGAATAAAATAAAATTGCATAGCTAGAAGCATCTTATAGAATCTAGAAGCATGAAGTACATAGAGTTCTAGATACTCATGAAGATGTAGCATTTATAATGAGAATAAAAATGCATGGTTAGAAATGTCTTCCAGAATATAGGAGCATGGTAGTTATAGCTCAAGATATTCATGTAGAAGTAGCATACCTAGTATAAGATCTCATCCATGATGAAAGAAGATTGATCATGATTAAGAATCTTAGAAGACCTTCATCATCAAAAGAAATGAAACATTTACAAGGCAAGGGTCTTTAAGATCCTATGATGGAATCTTCAAAAGAAGGTGTAATGTTCCTAAACAGGAATATAAGTGATATATAAAGCATGCAAACAATCCAGCAATCAGAAAAATGAAATATACATTAAACACCCATGGAAACACTGGAAATAGAGAAATGTTGAGCCATTTTATTACTTCTTCAGGAGCAAATACAATAGTAAAATAGAATGGTGCACCTAGGCTTGTCTCAATGGACAACCATGACAAAACCCAAGTGAGAAAATGTTGAATTGAAGGCTGCTACAACTGCTGCACCAAACTGAACTGCGATGCCCTAGAAAATTGTTTTGTCTGCTGACTTCGAAGGGCTGAAATCAATGTTTCTCGTGCTCAGAAAATGATGAGATTTCAGCTCCTTTCTCCTTGGCCTAAACCCAAAAAACCCATGAAGGAATTGGCCAAATGTTGACCTCAAAATTTTGACCCAAATTCCCCTTGGCTCCCCTAGTTGCTGGCTCAGTTGGAACTCCTGTTTGACCCCTTATATCTGCCCAAAAAAATTCTATAAGATTAGGAGTGATCCTTGCCCAAAACCAAAAAAAACCTAGAAAGGAATTTGGCTGGTTTAGACTTTGGAAATTTGACCCCTTTCAAGCCTAGCTTCAGCTGCAACTGCAAAACTCGGCCTGTTGGAATCTGCCTGTAAATCCTCCTGGAAATGTACCCAAAGTGCTGGGCTGAACTCTTCTATCAATCCCTTGACTTCCCAGATGGGCTTCCAGCCTATGGCACCTGCTCCTTAACTCCACGAAATCATTGCACTGACCCTCTACGCTGTCCCCAAGCCTAGTAATTCGAACTGCTGGGATGTTGGCTTTGTTGGTTCCGAAACTCACAAGAAAGGCTGGCCCTTTTCTTCTCTCCCAATCCTCTAACTCTCCCGGAAAATGCTTGATCACTAATAGATCCAAACTCCCCCTGCGTATTCTCCAGCTAGCCAGAAATACACACTCCCTATTGTGGCTGAATGGTAGTGTTGTAACACACTCCCGGAACTCCTAAAATACTTATGGAACTACCTCTCTAGGGAGGGCACGGATGGTCCCCCTAAGTAGAGGTTTAATCTCCCGCTTGAGAGACTTGTGGCTAAACATCCGGTTGACTCAACTAAACAGCAGAGCAAACAATCAAGTAAATTTGATTGCAAGGTGTAAGAAAAAATCCAAAATGAGAGTTTCTCCCTCCTTATAACTCCTAGGGCCTCCCTAGCCTCATGTGGGCCCCTCCATCCACCTATTCGACTTTCCATCCAAGCTATTCGAATGGGCCAATTCCAACTCCCATGTGGGTGGCCCCCACATTCCACTAGCAACCAAAAAAAGTCAAATTGCCCCCTAAGTCCCTAAGTCGAAAATGATGGATTCTCTTCCTTAGCCAAAATTGTGCAAAATTGTGTAGCAGCGCCCTGTTACAAATGTATTTGAGAAGGGACATGACAGAAGGTTCATGAACCAAAGCAAATGTATCATTGGGAATCCCGTTCATGGGATTCAAGAAAAGGATGATATGCAAACAAGCTAAGATGAAGCAAGAAGGGCCACACCAAGGACAACCAAATGAAGCTAAGATGATCAAAGGAGAATCAAGATGAGGTATGTATGCATCAAAGTTTAGTCATGTTATCATTTGTATATTATTGGGTCATGGGAATAGTTTTATAACATGATCAAGTATGAAATATTTCAGCAAGAACATGCTCGAAGGCATGTACTACAATGGAATGAAGGTCAACAAAAGAATATGATCACATAAGAAGTATAAGATTGTTGACCACGAAGCAAGAAGAAATGTTGACTAGTCCAGGAAGCAAGCAATGAAGAAATGCTCTCACAAGAAGCATAAGATGGTTGACCTATCTATCTAAGAAGAAGCAAATAAAGAAAGAGATCAAGCATGTGAAGAACACCGTGATCACAAAGAATCACTATCTGCCAAGATACTTTGAAGATATCTCCCGAAAGAAGGCAAGACAACTCTGACAACGGAAGGAAGGACCCTTGACACCTATGAAGGCCTTAGAGATATGAAATATGCAGATAACTAATTCTACTCCTCAAAGATGTCGTGATGAAGAAGCCATCCAACAAAAGAAAAAGCAATGTTGAAGCAATATTAAGATGAAATCATGATGGGCTACTAGGTCCAATCATGTAAACAAACAAATACAATAAAGCATCCATGAGAAGAGTATTCTGAAACATGGACAAATGACAAAGGAGTAGCCAGATGACAAGAAAACCTGATGTATGGCAAGAAAGACACTTTCCATGAAGGAAGAAATGAGATGACAAACTAGGAAGGAAAGTGATCAATGGATGGTGCCCTACCTAGACGAAGTTCGAACAAAGACTTCATGACATCAAGCAAGAAAGGAGATCAAGCAGTTGAAGGACCCATGAAGAAGAAGTTGTTGATGAATAAAAGAATCCCTAGTTAAGAGGGAGCTCTGACAAGTCGCTAATCAAGAGGGAGTTTTAGATCAACCCTAATTACAAAGGAGTGACATTTGTGTTTTTCCATCTCATGGGTCATGCACTAGACCAAGACTAACAACTGTAAGTCTAGATGAAGGCCATGAAAGGAAATGTAGACATGTGATAGACACAACATTCTTGTCTTCACTTGGAAGAAAGAATGGGAGAATTAGGCAATCATCTGGCATCCGATACTCTTTGAGGATGTGTAAGGCATCTAAGACAAGAGTAGGCAAGAGGACTGATATTCCTTGAGGGTTGGGAACCCAAGATAAGAATAGTCCTAGAAGGTCATACTCAGAGAACACCCGAGTGGGTATGTACCTTGAGAGACAATGATGAAGGTGTCTATAAATCATTGGTCTCGCCAGCATTGTAGCTCATGATCTCATGAAGAGATGGAGATGTTAGTCAAGGCCTTGCACTGTGACAATGCTAATTGATATGATGCTATAATAGATGGATTACAAATCCATTTTCTCTTATGTGAATTCTTCAATATTGATAATAGCCAAACACCTTGTAATGTTGTATGAATACCTCACTAGTTAAGAATGAGTGTTGAAGTGTAACTAGATTTAGTGTTCATAAATGTACTTTTGATATTTGTATTTATTCAAGAAAAAAAATATTATTTTTATATTATTTGTCAATGGGTTTCTTGCTTATTGAAGTAGGTCAAGCACATGGTTAAGTGCTTCTATGAAGTCAAAAGGTCAATATATTTATATAAGACCCTTAGAGGGCATGTTACACTATGTATAAGGTCAAAGGAATACCTCCAAGACAAGTACAAGTCCTCTCCATGCAGCAACGTCCTCCACAAGAAGCTAAACAAAGAAAATACTGAAGATATGGTCAAGTCGGCGTAAAGATAGAATGTCGGCCTAATCTCGGACTAGAGGAGGGACATTCCTCTATATAGAGGTTGTCCACTCCCTCATAAAGAAGACAACACAAGCTCTGAAATCAGCGAAGATATAAGCCGAGAAAAGGAAAGTGAAGAAAGTCTAAAGGGCCTACAAAAGTGCGGTGAAGGAAGTAGGAAAGTCAATGAAGGTAGGTTATTGTTTCTAGGGCTAGAAACAGTCACACGTGCGAGGAAGAGTAAGGCAAATATGCGACATAAAAAAGGCTAGAGAGAAGTTCATGAATTATCATTTTTTGGGTGAAAGATCAAGTCTACAAAGCCTCCCAAGTCAAGCAAAGGAGTCTCTATCTATAGAGAAGGAAAAAGAGCCCTAATTCTCTCGGGTTCCTACTACACATAGCTAAACTAGGGCTGTTATTTAGTTACACCAATTTGCAAACCTATCTCAAGAAGAACCTCGTTGGATCAAGGAAAGGGTGTCTTCATCAGTGAAGATCATCTCTAAGTAAAGAGGAAGCATATCACATCAAGAAGCTCACATGAGCAAGAACTATCTCTAGACAAAGATCAAAGAAGGAGGACAAAGTGCTGGGAAGCAAAGTGTCGAAAGGAGGACGTCTATGTGCCGAGAACAAAGAGAAGAAAAAAGGAAGGACTTGACTTGTGCTTGGAGGATATTCTTGACAGGGGTCTAGGTTTTGGCATTGATCAATAAGAAGCTTCAATAAGAGAAAAATTACCAAAGGGTTTTCCTCTCAAGAGAAGAGAGGTTTTGGCCCTGGCAGAGAGCCAACATCTTGTGTTCTTGTTCTTATGTTTTTGGTAGCAGTTTGATGAAGTACACACACATGCATTAATAACAAGAAGAAGAAGATTAAGCTAACAAGAAAAAGTAAAAAGACTCCACAAAGTGTTATCAAGTCAAGAAGAATCACACTACACCTAATTGCCCTGGATTCTTCATCACAAAGGATCTTCCGAGCAGCGGAAGATGTATCTTGAGGAGAAGTTGAGATGCACGAGGATGCAGAAAGGGGAGTCTGTAGACCCCTTCCTTATTAGGCTTCAGGATGTCCAGGACTAGCGGTCTGCAGTAGGGCCAGCACCCCAACCTACAGAATTCATACGGTTATCTCTGAACAACATTTCCGAAGAATGGCAAGTTTTCATCCAGAGTATCCTGGGTAGAGAAAAACTACCAGATTGGGATCGTGTGTGGGTTGATCTTCAGTAGGAGGAGATGAGGCAAGATCTGGTGAAGAGCACCATCAGTGGTAGAAACAAAAGTGATGGAATGAAGCCAGTAAAGGAGGAGGAAGATGTGGCCCTTGCATCAAAGGGGCAACAGGAGCAACGCGGGAGGAAGAAGGACATTTCCAAGGTGAAATGCTTCAGATGTGGTGAGCTTGGCCACTACAACACTCATTGTCCTCTCAGAAAGAAGGACAAGGAGGAGAAGTAGGATCAATAGGTTGCATCCGTAGAGATCGAAAAGTTGTCCTCCAGATTAGAGGAAGAGTTTTCCATGGTCACCGAGATACCTCCAGGAGAGAGGTGGGGTGATTTGGTTTTGTGGCCCCAGAAAGCTACATCATGGGTAGGATTCTTGAGGAGGTCCACCTCATGAATCAATACCTTGCCACGAGAGCCCATAGTGTGAAGTAGTAGGATGGATCAAAGGCAGTTGTTGCAACCAAGTGCGAGAGACACAAATGTAGTAGCTAGTAGCGGTCAGATATTGAGCAACGCAGAGCAGAGTTGGCAGCAATGCAATTAGCACAAAGCAGAGACAGTAGCAGCGCAGAGGCTTCAGTGGCAGCACAAAGACTAGCAGCAGCCAGGACTAGGATGACAGATGCATCATACTGACCACAGCTGGTTCGATATTATGGAGGCTTTTCTGTTGCAGTTGTTGTAGTTGTACCAACAATAGATGGAGACAGAGTTTCATTGCAGATGCAGTGTTGGCAGTGTTGGCAAGGCCAGCAGCAGCACAGATGCAGACTTTATCAATGTTGTGCAGTAGTTGGTGGGCAACAACAACCAAACATCAACAACGTAACAGGAGGTGGTGCAAATATAGGGTGTTGCTTCAGTGGGTTGCAACACTATAACACATTCTTCGCTAAGAGGGAGTGTTGATTTTTGTAGCATCGGATGTGTTCTAGCCACGAAATTTTGCAGAGAGGCTAGAATACATGTATTCTCCAAAACCTAGAAATTGTTTCTGGAAATTCCACCTAGAGACGACTTAATTAAAATAATTAACTTTTTTTTTAATGGTTCCTAAGTCTAAACTTAGGAAATCTGGTTAATTAAGGGTATTAATTAAGTCATGGTGAGAATTTTCTAGAAGAAGGCATAGATTGATTTCTAGTTAATCTTAGCCATCGATTATGTTTTAATCTTGCTTGTTGAAGCCTCAACGAGAGATTATAAGAAGAAATTCGATGGGGGTTGGAGAACACACTTGAGGAGAAAGGAATTCAATATTGTTGGGAAATCGAACTCCAGAGTAGTAGCTGTGTGTTGATAGAGGTGATTCAGTACTTTTAAAGCGGTGAGAGAGGGGCAGGCATAGTAAGGCCAAAAGGAAGTATTTCCAATCCATTGAGTGCATAGAAGAGAGAAAACGTAGTCCACAGAGAGGTTGGCGCAATGTAGAGAGGCATTGAAGAGTTTCAGAGGGAGATCCGTATTTGTTGAGGAGAAGTCGAGATTCAGAGGCAGGAGCAGGAGAGGGAGCCCGGAGGCTAGGAGATCAAGTTTCCAAAGTAGCAACTGATCAACAGAGTGAAAGAGACACTGGTCCCGATAGGCTGACACAGATCTATGTAGGCTGATGTAGAGGCAGCAAGGGGTAGCTCATCTTGAGCTAAGGTTAGTGTCGGATCACTGGTGGAAGTGAGATTTTTCTCACTAGACTTCTGTCAGTCATTTTCTCTCTATGGAAAGCTAGATTTAAGCTTCCATAGATTTGTACTCATATTTACTACTGCATAATAATAAACCCTCAGTTGTTGCATTGGTTTTCCCAAGTCGAGTTTTTCTGGGGACATTGGTACAAAAATAATGGTGTTTTAAATGTGTGTGCATCTATTATTTCATTGTTTTTATTTCTTCCGTAGTATTTATTTTTTGAAGGCTGCAGTGTATATGTTTTGATATCTGCCGTAGGAAACTGCAAATAATTTGTTTGATTAATTCAACAAATAGAATAAACGTTATCAGTTGCTATAGTAGGATTTGGGATTACCGAATTTTCACAGAGGGCACCCTACTCCACATTATGCTTGGGCCATGTTATGTAACAACAGTGGGTAACTCCCATGGGAGAATTTTTCTCTTAAGATTTGTCTTCAGTTGACAACCAATAGCCCCTGACAACCACCAGTGTAGCTGATATTATGCGACATGTCTCCTCTCCCTGAGCAAGTCATATGTTCCCTCGCCCATCTGTCGAGATCGTATGTTTGAAGGTGGGCCATCCAATCCTAAATATATGGTTTTCCATTATGCAATCGAGTGTTTATGCTTGTTTTTCATGGGCACAATTAGGTACGGATTACTAGGTGACTTGGAAGAAGGAATGAATTTGACTAGTCTTTTTCCATCACCTTAATTAGGGGGTTAATCCTCATCCCTAATCCTGTGGAACCTCTCTTATTGGCTTATAGCTTTAGGATGGGCACTACTTTGGAAACCCCAATTGTGGTATCACGGTTTCATTTCCCATTCCACATTTTTCACTCCTATCCGCACATTACATGCCCTCTTTCATCATCTTCCCTCTTTGGGTCCACATGACCAGAGTCCACAAAGTTGTGGTACACCCCCTCCCCCTTTCCACATCTCTCGGTCGATCCTTGAACCCAAAGGTTGATGTGGCTAAAAAAGAAGGATAAAAGCATAATATGGCGACATAAATAATAAATAATACCAAAAAATACAAAAGATAGTCAGGACAATAAAATTTAGCACGTGGGAAAAAGCTAAACATGATTTCCACCCCTTATCATTATGGCCATTGCGTTGGTTCTTAGGGCCCCTATGATTACCCCTTGCATCATTAAGGAACCCATGTATGTCCCAACCCCTTGTGAGCGATGAACCGCACTGCCCCGCCTTAAGAGGTAATCACTGATATATCATACACATCATGCTCACAGCCCCTCAAGCCTCAAGTAGTAAAATAAAGGAAAATCAATAAAAGGAAAAAGGCAAATGAAGAATGGTGGAAAAACAAAGGCTAGGGTAACTCATGTACCATGATTGCTCCTTCCTACATTCATAGACCCTTACATGTGTGCTTCCTCCATTATTAACACCCTTTAGCCCATGGCATTTGGCCTCGAGATCCCTATGTTGCAATCCACCTCATCGTCATCACACTTGGATATCTCTCTCTTGAGAGATTTGCACTTTTTCTTGGATGTCTATTGGAGTTCTTTGATTCATTTCGATATTTTTGGGAGCTGAAATCTTTTTCTTTCTTTCTCCATCTACCCATCGACCTCTTATAATCTCCAATTGGGACTCCAACATGCAAGATTAAAACATAATCGATGACTGAGATAATTTTTGGATCGATTTGTGTGATTTTCAATATGATTCACACCTTTCTTAGTTAATACTGATTAATTAACCCCTTTTCCTAAATTTGGACTTAGGAAATATTTTAAAAATAGCCTAATAATCTAATTAAGACACTTCTAGGTGGAATTTCTAGAAACTATTTTTGGGTTATGGAGAACTCATGTAGTTTAGCCTCTCCAAAACGTTTCGAGACTAGAACACCTCTGATGCTATAAAAACTAACAACAAGGGCATCCACATCATTGTTGTGTCCCAGTCTAGCTTTTGCCTTGTGGGGTGTCTCAAAAGACCTACTAGATTTTGAGAGAAAAATAGAAAATCTGGAATGAATCCTATTAGTCATCAAACATCCCAATCAGTACAATGAAGTTATGATTTAGGACATTGTTTTACTGCTCACACGTGTGGGTATATCTTGGGATATTTCGTTGTAATGCTAGTGGATTGGCATGTAAACAAATTTTACGTTTGTGCACTCAAAAGTCAAACTCTGTGGGGGATTTTAGTTAGAAATTAGAAGAGGTAGACCTCATATAAATAAAGGACCACCTCTCTCATTTTTTCATCTTCACCTGTGAAAAACTTAGCCTCTTAAAGAACTGGGCCTAGCTATTTTCACTTCACTACTTTGTGGAGATGTGATCTTATGTGGAATTTATGGTCGCTGGAGACTAGTGCTTGTTGTGGAGACATCATTTTGGGATAAAGAAGGCTTGTTCTTGGATATATTGTGAGTAATTTTTGTTGAATATATTTTATGATTATGTCATGTAATGAATAATGCTTGGGATTCTATGTTCCATGTCTAATTGCTTATATTTATATGAAATGTTTGGTAAATGTTGCACGCATTAATTTTGTTTCCTTGAATTTCCCTATAGAACCTCCTAGAGAGGTTTTCTCTAGCAAAATTTATCCCCTCATAAAGTGATAGTCAGTGTTAACAAGTGAAAACCTAGGGGCATTTGATATTTCCGTGGTTAAAATCCCTAAGAATCCATCACCCAAGGAGATAGAAGGCAATGGCATTCGTTTTAGTGATCAAAACTCAAATATTTTCCTTTTTCTCTCTCCCTTAAAATTTTGGCCCTTTAAGGCAAACCTCTAGGGTTAGCGTTTCAAGCCAAATTCAACTAGGGCTTGAACCTTCAGTTGATTTGAAGCTGTTCCACCTTGCTGAGTATTAAAACATCAAAATATAGCAATTTTCATGGTTGAAAGTTCTTCTTTAGGGCTAACATCATCAACCCTAGGGAATTCTAGGTCTTGAAAACCCCTAATTTTTCATTAAGGCTTAAACATAGGGCCATCTAAATATTTTTTTCTCCTATTGTTGATCATATCTTTCATCATATATTGAAAACAATAAGCTATAAGTCTCTCTTTATAGGGTTCTTTGGAGGTACGCCATTCCCTATCACAAATAATTGAGCTTGTTCCAAGTCCAAATATTTTGATTGCCTTATCAAAGTGTCACTTTTGATCCTTTCACCTATAAGATAATTTAGGTGACCTATTAATGGGAAGCCTCCCATGTGGTGAAATTCTACCAAAGAGCAGGAGGTGGAGTGATGAGGTGATAGTGGCATCCACTTCATTATTGTGTCCAAGCCTGGCTTTTGTCTTGTGAGACTTGTCACAAGACTCACTAGATTTTGAGGCATCATTCCTTAAGGGAAACTTGAGAAAGGAAGCATTATAATCACAACATAGAAAATTGGTAAGAAAAAGGCCAAGGTAAAGGAAGGATTGTGATCTCAACTTAGCAAATTGGTAAGGCCAATGTAAAGGAAAATTAGCAAGTAAATGGCACTTGCTTCCCGATTTACTACACTTTATAGCAAATTTTCATATTAAGATTGCAAGTCAACAAAATCAAACTCCTCCCTTAGAAATTATGCCCCATCATAAGGCATCAATATTGTGTTGGTTGATTGAAGTATTCAAGGGAAGCCTCCCATAGCAATTTCAAAAGTTCAACTTAAAGTGTGGGTGTTGGGCCAATGTGATAGTGGCCCCTTGTTCTGTGTGTGCTATCCAAGTGAGGTTACAAGTATCTTTGACAGCCCTTCTAATTGGAATGGTAATAGGATGCAATAACTAAGAAAAAAACCTCTAGGAGGTAAAAAAATAGGCTTGAAGATTGTTCCTATGTAGATAGAATCCATCTCAAGTCAAGTTCCACACAAGATAATAAAAAAAACAAATCAATAACCAAAGATGCAACAAGGAAAGATAACCAAAAAATACAAAATGAAAGGCGCTAGTGATTTCTTGAGGAAAACTAATTGTGAGAGGTCCATGTCGGCATCAAAATGGTCCCATTCAGAAAATGGGCTTCATTCATTTTGGTAAAGCAAATTTAGCAAGTAAATTGGTACTTGCTTTCTAGTTTAGAACACTTTATTATGAATTTCTCATATTAAGTTAGCAAGGCAACAACACAAAACTCCTCCCTTTAGCCATTAGACGCCATCATAAGTCATTGGTATTGTTTTGATTGCTTGACATACACAAGGCATGATTTCCATAGTTGTTTCAATGGAATTTAATCTTAAACTGTGGGATGTAATGTCCCAAACTAGGAAAAATAGTGCTATGAAAAGCAAACAATAAAAACAACACCATAAAATTGAAACATTCAATGCACACCCATAAAATGTCCAGAAATAACCATCAGTTGAGCCATTTTATTATAATCTAGGAGAAAAGTACAATAATGTGGAAGTGGTGCACTTGGGATTGCCTCAATGGCAAGCATGATCAAGCCCAGGTGGTAATATGTCAAGCTCAGATGATACAAATAGTTCCTACAATGATGCCCTGTGTTGTCCTTGTGAAATTGTGTTGTCTACTATGAAGATGTTGTTGGAAACCCCACCTATGGTGCTCAAACAATTCCGAGAAATTAACCCCGGCCTCTCCACCAAATATCGAGAATAAATGATGAAGGAATTGGCCAAATGTTGACCTCAGAATTTCGGCTCAAATTCCCCTAGCTCCTCTAGCTATTGGGTGAGTTGGGACCCCTGTTTGACCCGTCAGATTTGCCCAGAAAATTCTGAAAAATTATGTAATATCCCTAAGGGAAAATTAACAATAAATGTCAAAAGCAAAATAGACAAAAACACCATGAAACCAAAACAAGCAATCATACCACGAATTTGAATCAAAAACTACACTGGGTACTCATTTTATTAATGGAAAGAGGTGTACAACAAGGTATTGGAATGAGTGCACCTGGGATTGCTCTAGGAAAACTAGCAAAGCCCCAAAATGATCAGTGCATCACCTTCCTCCAATCTGCTGCTAATCTGCCCAAGTGTTGCATTGTAGATGCCCAAAAATGTGTTTCTACCCCTTTCTTCGTCAAGTCTGTGAGGGGTGCGGCTAACTAGGAGAATCCCTTCACGAACTTCCCATAATAAGTGCAAATGCCCACAAAATGCCTCAACTAGGTCACATTCCAGGGCTTTGGCCAATCCTGAATAGCCTTGATCTTTTCCTCATGTAATCTGACACCATCCTCCCTAATGATGTGCCCTAGGTAGAGCATCTCGGATAGCCCAAACTCGCACTTGGACAATTTGGCATAGAACTATTGATCCTCCAGAATGCGCAGTATTGTCTCAAGGTGTTGCAAATGCTCTTTCCAAGTTCGACTATAAATTAGTATGTCATCAAAGAACACCAATACGAACTTCCTCAACTTCCCATGAAACACATGGTTCATGCATGACTAGAATGTAGTTGCTGTGTTGGCCAGCCCGTAGGACATAACCAGGAACTCGAAGTGCCCATAATGGCACCGAAATTTTGTCTTCTGGACATTTTGGTCCCTCACTCGAATCTGATGGTACCTCGACCGCAAATCAATCTTCGAGAAGAACTTAGCTCCCCTCAACTCATCCATCAGCTCATTTATACGGGGAATGGGGTAGCGGTTCTTCAGTGTCTTCTTATTGAGGGCGCGATAATCGATGCACATTCGTAAGGACCCATCCTTCTTCTTCACCAGCACAACTGATGAGGCAAAAGGGCTAGAGCTGAGCCTGATATACCCAAGTACCAATAGCTCATGGATGCACCTCTCGACCTCATCCCGATACACCTTGGGATGTCGATAAGGAGCGGTGATGACGGCCTACACTCCCGATCCAACTCGATAGTGTGCTCAAACCCGCAGTCAGGTGGTTGACTTGGTGGTATGTTCCTGTTATCACCCCAAGAAACTCTCCTAGGTTGTATATCAGAGATGCTCGGGAACATTACAAACACAACAAAAATGTTGGAAATATGGTGAATGAATGAAAGAAATGCTGCAGATTCAAGCCAGATAACCACTTCTACTATGTTTAACCCCAGACATGGGTGAACATCCCCAGACTACAAGGCTTTAGACCACCAGTTACTCACAGTTTTAAGGAAAATGTGATAATGGAGAATACTGATCACACTAGCAGATGCACAGGACCCTGTGATGGTTGGGTGCAACCAGCTAAAAGGTCTGTAAATCTGTTTCCTAATACACAAACAGGATGACAGCTATCTGGCATTAAAACAACAGAAACCCGCATACAAATTCAATGATACATGCTAAATCCTAACACAGAGGTGGGATGACAGCCCCTCTAATGCTAAACATTAACAACACATGAATAGATGCAAAACAGGCACAAACTAGAAGAAGAAGGAGAAGTGGACCGTGAGCATTAACAACAAAAGAAGCTTGCATTAGCTGAAAATGAAGACCAGACGCTGCAGGTATCACAGTAGTTATAGTCTCCAGAAGTTGAAGCTTACAACAAAAATAACATTCATCAACCTCCTACATTCTGAGTTCTGGATATATATAGAGGTTGATTACAAAAATATCTGCTATCCTATGCGTGGAGGGGTCATAATGGACCACCAACCACATTAACTATTTGATAAAAATCTCTGTTATGATCTGCTGCTTTAATGAACAAAATTGATCTTCTGCATGCTCAATTGTACTTCTTAAACAGGTGTAGTGTCCTTTGGATGAAGCTCCATGACTCATAAATGAACTCAACTGCTCGAGGCATGTCCTTCTCGTCCTTCGACCCTGACACTCTCGAATTCGGTTGTTGAAGAATAACTGTGCCAGGTACAGGTAGTTGGCCACCTTCATCCTTCGGGTGTATAGAATGGCTTATGGACGTGGATGGATAGAGAAAGAAATTCGGCCATTGGGTCATAGAAATGGACGGTGGAGATAGACTTACAGAAGATATCGGGAAAATATGAATGAACAGATGTGGATTGTCGGATAATGACAGGCAGATCCAACGGTGATCGGAGGTCTAAACAGTGCGGACGTTTAGCGGGCGGGAAATGGTACGGAGGTGGGTAAACGATATTCCTGCACCGCTTTTAGGAGGTAGGCGGAATTCGTACACAGGGGAGCAATGCAATGAGTGCGGGACGCGTGGCAGATGGGACTAGGTCAATACCACTTTCCCCGTGGGTTAAAGTGCGGGCGTTTTGAAGAAGCGGGGGTTGCGACTGCAGTCGGATTGTGCGGCAAACAATCGAACGACGGGGAAATAAACAGGGTTTAGTGCACGTGCTCTTTTATTGATTTGACAGGGGAGGAAGCGGATTGGCGGACAATGCTGGTCTTGGGGGCGTGTGGTTATATGGATTTAAAATCTCAGCGCTGGGGAGCTTAAGGGAACAGAAGCTAATGCCGAGACTTGGAGGACATGAAGATGGTAGGGCGACAAGGAGTGAGCATAGAGAAGGAGAAGGTGACTGATACGAGCTTTCTTCAGAAAAAACAACACGAACAAGCTGCCTTTGACCCATCAAATGCCGAAGTTCATAGCAGAGCTAACACTAGCTCCTTCTGGGGATGAGATCCTCCCTGTGAGGTCTCAAGAACCTGCAGATCAACGCCTTTTTGAATAAAACCAATTAGCAAAATTCCTAGAGTTCCATTGGGCATGGAGTCTACTGTACCTACACTAAACTGTTAGAACAAAATGTTTACAATCTTTAAGGCCAAAGACCTTAAACAACATAAATTTTCAGAAAACGCCCATTAACTGGGCCATAAAAAACTGCTTCACCTCCCATACTTTGCAGTATGAAGGTGTTGTTCCCTTGAATTTGAGAAATGATGAAAGGCCCTATCCAAAGAGCATCAAATTTCCAATGATTGCCTTTTTTTTCTTTCAGTGCGTCCCATTTCAGGACCAAGTCTCCAACCTGAAAATTATCTGCTTTTGCCTTCCTGTCAAAAGCTTCCTTGATCTTTTTCTGATGTGCTGCAGCCTTTTCGACCAGCTGTTCTCTGATTTGATGTACCTTTGCTAAATCTGTGATTCTTTTTTCCATGTCTTCTTCCTCATTCTGCTCTTTTTGAAGGAATTTTGCCACAGGGAGAGTAAGCTGAATTGGAAATACTGCCTCTGTGCCATACACCATCTTAAATGGGAAATTCCCTATGGATTTCTTAATGGTTACTTTGTCAGCCCAAAGTGCGTATTTGAGCTTGGAATCCCAATTCCTTTTGTTGTCATCCGACAGTTTCTTAATTATCCTTATTAAACTCTTATTGGAAGATTCTGCTAGATCATTTCCTTGAGGATAATAGGAGGTGGATTGAACCAGTTTAATGCCCATTGAATTACACATATCCACCAACTCTTTGGCTCTGAAGGCTGCTGCATTATCTATGAATAGTTTCTGTGGACAACCAAATCTGGTAAAGATATTCTCTGTTAAAAACTTCATGACCACATTATGATCAACCTTCCTGGTAGGGATTGCTTCAATCCATTTAGTGAAATAATCAGTGGCTACTAATATCCATCTGTGCTAGCCACTGGAATGTGGATTGATTTCTCCAATGAAATCCAAGCCCCACTGCTGAAAAGGTCCTTTTGCAAATATTGGTTTTAAGGCCAGGGACTTCAACTGTTGTTTTCCTTCAAATCTTTGGCACCTGTCACAAGATTTAACAAATTAAAATACATCAGAAAATAAGGAGGGCCAATAGTAACTAGCTCTCAGGATTTTGTGAGCTGTAGTCTTCCAATAATGGTGCCCTCCACACATGCTGGAATGAAACTGCTGCATAACTCTTATTGACTGTTCTTTGTCCAAACACCTCAAAAGCACTCCAGACAGATCCCTCCAATAGAGCAGATTTCCATTAATGCAATATTTAGCTGCTCTAAGCTTAATTGTTCTGGCTTGACTTGTACTTAAGTCTGGAGAGATTTCTAGCTTCAGCAAGAATTTAATAATTTCAGAATACCGGTCATAAGAAGCTAGACTTTCAGCCACCGACTGCTTTCTGTCTGGTCCAGTTGCTATTTCTTCTTCTGTTCGACCATTTTCTGAATTTAAGCACATAAGGTTTATGTCCAAAGTTCTGCAATTTTCTTCAGCTAACATCTTGGCAAGGCCTTGACCTCTGACAAGCGTGGGCTTCAATTCTATATTAAATTCAATCAACTTTGCAATCCATTTAGCCCTCCTTCCATCAGCATCAGGTTTTGTTAGGACATCTTTAATTGCAGCAGAAGGTACATATGCAATTATCTTGGAATTAAAAATGTAAACTCTAAAAGCTTTTAAAGATTTGATAAGAGCATATGCTTGTTTTTCAATCATACCATACCTCAGTTCAACGTCCCTCAAGTTTTTGCTAAAGAATGCCACTGGATGCTCTGAGCCCTCTTCATCTACCTGCAATAAAATGGCTACAATGGTGTCTTCAGAGGCAAAAGAGAATACATGGAACTCCTTGTTGTAATCTGGACTTATTAATGTGGGAGCTTCCATTATAGCCTTCTTGATGGAATCAAATGATTTTCTTACTGCATCAGTCCATTTTACCTGTGACCCTTTTCTCAACATGGAGGTAATGTACTTCACTAGTTCTACAAAATTTGGTATAAACCTCCTTACAAAATTAATTTTGCCTAGAAAGGATTGGATATCCTTCTTCGACCTCGGGACAGACAAAGTCTGTATGGCCTTTACTCTTTCTAGGGCAATCTGAACACCTGCGGTAGAAACAACATGTCCAAACATCTTGCCTTCTTTTAAAGCAAAATGTGATTTTTCAGGATTGACTGAAATCCCATACCTTATGTGCTTTAGGAACACTTTCTTCAAATGCTGTAAGTGACTTTGATGGCTACTGGAGTAAACTGTTATATCATCAAGGTAGATAAAGACAAATTTATCCTTCTCTCCCACAAACGCTATATCCATAGCTCTCTAAAAGGTGGCTACAACATTCATCAATCCAAAAGGCATCTTGGGAGACATAAAAGTGCCCCAAGGAGTGGTAAATGCAATCTTTTCTTGATCATCTGGATGCACAGCGATCTGATTAAAGCCTGAAAATACATCTATGAAAGACATCACTTTAGCTCCTGAGACCTTCTGTAGTAAATGCTCCATCTTGGGTAAGGGATAATTATCTTTCTTGGAGCATTTGTTTATGTTTCTGACATCAACACACAATCTGATTTCTCCACTTTTCTTTCTCACCACTACTAGGTTGGCTACCCATTTTGAATATCTGAGAGGGACTATGATCTTGGTAGCCAACAACTTTTTAATTTATTTTTCAATCAGAGGAAGGAGCATGGGATTTATTGGTCTTAGCTTTTGTTTGAAAGGAATAGTGTCTTTCTCTAAAGGGATTTTATGCTGGATGATATTCCTATCATAAGTTTTCAGATCACTATATTCCCAAGCAAACACATCGGCAAATTGCTTCATTAATTTGTAGTATTGAGAACTTTGATCAGACAGATGGGTGGACAAATTTATATATCTAGGCTGACTTGGATTTCCTAAATCGTGCTTACAAACTGCAGATTGATCTTCTTTTTGGGCAGCTTTATAAGGCACATCATTATGGTCAAAAAGTCTTTCTAAAGGGATCAGACCCTTAGGTATATGATTGCTGGGGAGTTGGACTATGCTATTTTTGCCAATTTTATTTCTAGGCTGGGATTGGGGGCTTTCTATCAAGGCTTCATTTTCTTGGTCAATTTGCATATCAGAAAATTCATCAATGACTTGCAAGAATCTATTTAATTCATTATCATCCTCGAAAACTTTCCAATGCTAGACATTATCAGGCAAGGATGGTCTATATTTCATTTGCACTTCGTACACTAGTCTAGGAGGCAATGGAGGGATAAATAGACTAGCAGAGACAGCAAGGGAATCAACAAGCTGATTTTTGGCTCTAGGAATAAATGAAATGCATAAATTATCAAAGCAATCTTTGAGTCTCCATACCTCATCTCTGTATGCTTTCAGCCTTGGGTGCTTTGCCTGAAATGTTTTGTTTACTTGTTGAATAATCAGATCAACATATCCAAACACCTTTAAGTGCTTGATTCTTCTGTCTTTTGCTGCGTTCAAGCCTAATATCAGAGCCTCATACTCTGCTATATTGTTTGTGACCTGAAATGCCAGCTTAAAAGACAGCTGCGTGCTTTCTTGTTGTGGAGATATCAACACCACCCCTGCTCCCGCAGTCTCCCTGGAACGTGCTCCATCAAAGAACATCTCCCAAGCCTGACTTCCTTGCTTTTCCTCGGCCTGAACTATGGGTTTTCTGACCCGCACTGAGGCCTTCTGAGATTCTTCTATTTGGAGTATACATGCTCCAAAATCAGTGTCCACAGCATATATGGGATGATTTGTAGGATTCTTCTCATCGCTAATGATATATGCTAGCTGTGCTTCTCTATATAATCTCCTGCTTGCTCCTCCAAAAACTGGGACAGTGGCATATGATAAATCATTCTCTAATGTCCCACCTAGTCTCTTAATCCACCCTCTTGACAACAGCATGCCAAACTTAGGAGGGACATCTGCCACCACAATTTCCATCACCATGCTCTTCATGGGCAGCTGAGTTAGGGTAATGGCTAAATCTTTTATCAATCCCAGGCATTTTACTTTCCTTGAATCAAAAAAGAATAAATCATGATATGGTCTAGTGATATCAAGGCCTAACTCTTCCATGACCGCTTTGGGCATCAAATTGTGGCTAGCCCATGTGTCTAGTAGGCAGTTGTGAAGGATTTTATCATGAATGGTCAATGAGACGTAAAAATATGGAGAGTTATCATCAGCAGGTTCAGTCATAGGGCTCAGCACAATTGCAGGTCTATCATCTTGCAAATTGACAGAGTCAGTGGAGGTTTGTGTGGATTTCAGTTCAAGAGCCTCAAGGATAGGCTTTCTAAAGAATTCACTCTTTACAAGTTCTAACAGAGGCACATATATTTTTAATTTTTGGACTTCTACTTCTAAACTGAAAGAGGAAGGTGACTTATCAGGACCTCTTACCTCTTGAACTGGTGCTTTGAGGACGACTAGGTCAGCTACTAGTTTCTTCTGTCTGGTATTTTGTGACTGTTTGGACAACAACTCTTTGGGTAGGATTCTCTTTGACATTATTTGCATTAGACCTCAGATTATATCTTTGCTGCTCACCAGTCTGCAGAACAGCTTCTCTGTCCCATCTTTGACTGTCTTGTTCTTGCAACAAAGACTCTTCATATTCAGTCAATGTCAAAAAGGCAGCACTACCTTTATCTTCCATACAATGAATTTCATCCTCATCTTCAACTTGTTCTTCCTCCATGACTACATTCTGGAGAAGAGCTTTAACTCTATGTTCTTCATTTGGTTCTTTACCCCTCTGTATTATTTGTAACTACTCATTTGCTCTTCTGTATGGATTTGAATTTCTGGAAGCAAATGTGCTTTGCTGCTTTGTTTTTCCTGAGTTCTGCTCAATCTTCAGCTTAGATATCTCTACAGCCAATGACTCTATCATTCTAGTCATTTTATCTAATTTAGGCTCTGAAGATGAGGCAGAGGAAGAAGAAGGCTCGCTCCTCTGTCTCCTTCTGTCAGCATGACTTTCAAGTTTTTCTGCAGCGATAATATTAGATTCTACTTCTAGAGCTGCATCTTGCATGTCTGCCAGAGTAGAACGTCTTCTTTCTCTCAGTAATAAGCAAAAATCAGAGTTAAAAGCATTGACATAAGTTAGTTTGGCTGATGTAGGAGTCGGTTTTACCTCAACTGGTATTTTACTATACATCCTATTAAATCTCTTATTGAAATCAGGCAAAGATTCTCCATTTTCTCTCTTTAGGTTACCAAACTCAGTATGATACAGCAAGTCCTTTTTATCTCCCCATTGCTTCAAAAATGCTTCATCTAATGCTTCAATATCAGCAATAGATCTAGGAGTCAATTCTCTGAACCATTTTCTTGCCTTTCCGTCAAGGCTCTAGACGAAAACTCTCATCCACACATCATTCTCACTAATATCTAAGTTATCAGAATAACTGTAAAAAGCTTCAAGGTGTTCCTCAGCTGTTACCCCATCTAAAGGAACGGGAAAAACTAGGCGTCCATACCTAGCAGCAACAATTCTCTCCATCCTTGTAGGTGCTTGCTGGCCTGCCATGACTGGGGTATGCAGAATGATACTGGCAGACTAAATAGTGGGGAACAATGAAATGGATGGCAAGGACAAGGGAATATGATGCACTGTAGGGGATGCTTTCTTTGGATTGAGATCCAAAGGGAAACTAACTGTATAAGGAGCTGTTTGAATCTCTGCAGGTGATTCTTCACTAGCAATACTAGGTTCTAATTCTTCAAACTGTCTAATTTCAACTATGACCTCCTCTTGCGGAGATATATAAGATTTCTTGGGCTTACCTGATCCTGATGCCCCTTTTTGTGAAGATTTCTTCGATTTGACAACCTTTTCAGGGTCAGGCACTGGTTCAGCTGGTGATTTCTGAGGATTTCTTCGAGTATGTCTTACAAACTAAGCCAGAACTACAATGTGGAGTCGCCAAAGGTTGGTCTTCCTCCAGTGGAGTCGCCAGATAGATGATTACAACCAGAAATATGTGTCCATACATTGTCTATCAGAAAGCTTGGAACTGTGTCGTCTCCCAGGGAAGCTGAGCTTCAATCTCCTCTCCCCAGCAACGGTGCCAATTAATGTTATCACCCCAAGAAACTCTCCTAGGTTGTATATCAAAGATGCTCAGGAACATTACAAACTCAACAAAAATGTTGGAAATATGGTGGATGAATGAAAGAAATGTTGCATATTCAAGCCAGATAACCACTTCTACTATGTTTAACCCCAGACATGGGTGAACACCCCCAGACTACAAGGCTTTAAACCACCAATTAGTCTTAGTTTTAAGGAAAATGTGATAATGGAGAATACTGATCACACCAGCAGATTCACAGGACCCTGTGATGGCCGGGTGCAACTAGCTAAAAGGTCTGTAAATCTGTTTCCTAATACACAGACAGGATGAAAGCTCTCTGGCATTAAAACAACAGAAACCCGCATACAAATTCAATGATACATGTTAAATCCTAACACAAAGGTGGGATGACAGCCCCTCTAATGCTAAACATTAATAGCACATGAATAGATGCAAAACAGGCACAACCTAGAACAAGAAGGAGAAGTGGACAGTGAGCAATTAACAACAAAAGAAGCTTGCATTAGCTGAAAATGAAGACCAGACGTTGCAAGTATCACAGTAGTTACAGTCTCCAGAAGTTGAAGCTTACAACAAAAATAACATTCATCAACCTCTTACATTCTGAGTTCTTGATATATATAGAGGTTGATTACAAAAATATATGCTATCCTATGCATGGAGGGGTCATAATGGACCACCAACCACATTAACTATTTGATAAAAATCTTTGTTATGATCTGCTGCTTTAATGAACAAAATTGATCTTTTGCATGCTCAGTTGTACTTCTTAAACAGGTGTAGTGTCCTTTGGATGAATCTCCATGACTGATAAATGAACTCAACTGCTCGAGGCATGTTCTCTTCCTTCGACCCTAACTCTCTTGAATTCGGTTGTTGAAGATTAATTGCGCCATGTACAGGTAGCTGGCCACCTTCATCCTTCGGGTGTACAGAATGGCTTATGGATGTGGATGGATAGAGAAAGAAATTCAGCCGTTGGGTCATAGAAATGGACGGCGGAGATAGACTTACAGAAGATATCGGGAAAATATGAATGAAAGGATGTGGACCGTTGGATAGTGATCAGGAAGATCCGACGATGATCGGAGGTCGAAACAGTACGGACGTTTAGCGAGCAGGAAATGGTACGAAGGTGGGTAAACGGTATTCCCGCACCGCTTTTAGGAGGTAGGCGGAATTCGTACACAGGGGAGCGATGCAATGAGTGCGGGACGTGTGGCAGATGGGACTGAGTCAATACCACTTTTCCCCGCGGGTTAAAGTGTGGGCATTTTGAAGAAGCAGGGGTTGCGATTGCCATCGGATTGCGCAAAAAACAATCGAACGACGGGGAAATAAACAGGGTTTAGTGCATGTGCTCTTTTATTGATTTGACAAGTGAGGAAGGGGATTGGAGGATAGCGCTGGTCTTGGGGGCGTGTGGTTATATGGATTTAAAATCTCAGCACTGGGGAGCTTAATGGAATAGAAGCTAATGTCAAGACTTGGAGGACATGAAGATGGTCGAGTGACAAGGAGTGAGCATAGAGAAGGAGAAGGCGACTGATACGAGCTTTCTTCAGACAAAAACAACACAAACAAGCTGCCTTTGACCCATCAAATGCCGAAGTTCATAGCAGAGCTAACAGTTCCCAAATACAACTGGATACTTATCAAGAATAGCCTGCATTTCTGGATATGGTAGCTTAGGCTTTCCCCCAGCCTCTGAGATCCTCAACTCCATAGCCCACTCAATGTCTCCATGTCTCAAGTCAGCCACATCCTATGGGCCAAAGTAGTCTGTGGTGGGTATGAGTGCATCCCCCGAAGCAACACGGTCTTGCCATCTAGCCCTATAAACACCATCTCCAACTTCCTCCAGTTTGTTCTGACTTAGCCAAGCGTATAGAAACATTGGACGCCCAACACCACGTTGGTGTCTGGTACATCTAATACAAAGAAATGATTTGTCATGGAGTAGTTCCCCATGGTCACTATCAAGGTTAGCACATAACGTGTGCACTGCATGGTTCTATCCCCAGGCACAAGAACTAAGAATTCCTTAAACTCCTGAGTTGTAATGCCCCTCCTCTAAACCAACTGAGCATCAATGAAATCGTGGGTAGCCCCATTGTCCACCAGAATAGATACATGTTTCCCCTTAATAGTGCCTCTAATCCTCATAGTCAAGAATTTGGGTACCCCACACAGTGATGCAAGGGCCCCTCCAGTAGTTGCAAAGGAAACTCCCCCTACTGCTGGTGGTGGTGGTGGTGGTGGTGGTCCTCCCCCTTAAGGTGTTGCGTTGCCCTCTTTGCCCATATCAAAATAGGTCTCATCCTCTTTATCATTGTCAAAGAAGACCTCGATCTATGGGCCTTGCCCACTGCACACTTATGGCTTGGTGCAAATGACTCTTGACAAGTGAAGCACAGTTTCCTCCTCCTAAGGTCTCTCTAAGTCTCCTCATCTACTTGCCAACACCCCTGATTGGCCCTCGGTGGTGGAGCACTGGTGTCCTTCCCCCTCTGCTAGAAACCCTGTCTAGGGGGTAATGGAGCTCGAGCCCTAGGTAGGGCATCCTGTAAATCTCAGGCTCTCCCTACCGCATCCTATAATGTAGTGGGCCTGTTAGACCTCACTAACCCGCGCAATGGCTCTGCTAGCCCATCCACAAACATGAAGATCCTCCTAGACTCCGAAAAATCAACCGCCATCAAAGATAATCGCAGAAAATCTGAAATGTAGGCTTTTGCACTCCCGGTCTGCTTGAGCCTTGTCAGCTCCCCAAAATAATCCTCTGGATCCTTCCTCTCAAACCGCTCCAACACCCTTCTGGTGAAATCATCATAGGCAGTTACTCCTGCATGTCCCAACGTGGTCAATCCATGGAACCACTAGTAGTGGGCTTCCCCTTTCAAATGCAATGTGGCAATCTTGAATGCCTCTCATTCTCTCATTTGGTTAAGATTGAAATAAACATCTATCTTTTTGACCCATGCTTTGACCGATCTCTTGGAGGACGCATCGAAGGTTGGGAGAAATAGCCTCCCCACAGTGCGTTGCAAGTCTGTCCCCTGCATGTACACTCCTCCACTTTGTCCCTTGGGCCTATTGTTGCCCTTCAACTGACAAAAATACTTGAAAGTAATGGCCCTCCCAAAATCAGGCCCATAGGACTAATACTACAGGAAATAATCCCCATAAGATGCCTCCTCCTGCTCCGGCTGCCCTCCAGCTCTAGATTATAGGAATGTAGGAATGGCGGATCTAGGGGGTGTGTTGTGAATCAATGGCATGTTGGAATGGAGAGATGCATGGTGTTGTGAGGTGCCAGATCCTTCTCCATAGTGGAAATCCTCGTGGACTCCCTTGCCCTTGTCGTCATTGTCATTTTGCTGGACCCATTCCTTCAATGTTCCAAAAGAAATCCTGCACTACCTTCAGTAGGAGTTGGGACAACTCATTTTCCTCATCCCTTCTGTCTCCATTGTCCCCCATGTTGGTTTCTTCTACCTTCGGTTTTGTAGTCACAGGGTCAAGGGTGATCTCTAACTGTCGTTCTATGCTCCTATACCTCTGCCTCTGGTTTGTCATGTTCTGCCTATCCTCCGGTGTCATAGACTGCATTGCTACCACATGCTGTGACATGTCTATGAGCTCTAATACCACTGTAATATCCCTAAGGGAAAATTAAAAGTAAATATGCAAAGAAAAAATAGACCAAAACACCATGAAACCAAAATAAGCAATCAGACCACGAATTTGCATCCAAAACTGCAATGTGTGCTAATTTTATTAATGCAAAAAGGTGTACAACAAGATGCTAGAATGAGTGCACCTGGGCTTGCTCTAGGAAAACAAACAAAGCGCCAAAATGATCAGTGAATCACCCTCCCCAAATCTATTGCTAATCAACCCAAGTGTTGTGTTGTAGATGCCTAGAAATGTGTTGATGCTTGAAAGGGTTTGCTACTAGAGCCCTCTCCAATACTCAAAAAAATCCAAGAAATTAATCTTGGCCTCTACTAAAGAAACCCAAAATAACCAACAAAGGGTTTGGCCAAAGCTTGACCCCAGAAATTCGACCATCTTTGGCTAAATAGCTCTTTTGCTAGGAAAATCGACCCACCTGAAGATTTTGCTACTAAATGCTCCAAAAATACCTGCAAACCCTATTAGAAGGCTCCCAGACCTTCTTCCCTCCAAGTCTCCTCCACAAACTCCCCTCACTCCTCAACTTCCCGGAGTGCCTCTAGCCAAGACTGCACAATCCCTACGTTGTTGTAGCATGCTCCCTACTGTGGTACAGTCTCGCTGTTGTTGGAACGAATTGGAACTAGGTGAAACTCCCTCCTTGCATTGGCACTCGAAGTCTGCCGAAGCAAGGGTTGGGATCTCTGCTTGGAAACACCTGGTGTGCTAAACAAGACATGCAAACTTGGCTCACTGCTCAAGCGTGCCATGTCAAAAGACAATTTCTAAAAATGATAGATGATGAGCAAAATGAGAACCCCTCTTTCCTTTTGTCGATTTTCCTCCAAGATTTCCCATGTGGGCCCACATAGAATTCCTCTCACCAATTTTGCTCCAATGAGAGCGTACTCTCCATGTGGGTTGAAATTTCCTTGTGATGGCCCCCACGCTCCACCAAAGCCGCAATCTTTCCATTGAACTCTAATGTTGGGGTGCCTCTCATGCCAAAAATTGAATGTGGGTCCCCTAAGCCCACTTCCCCTAAGTGTAACCATGTAATATGTCGAGATTGAGAAAAAAATGATATTTACTTACTGAAACACTCAATAGGAATATTACAAATTAGCCCCAAGCTCCTCAATCAAGACCCACTAAAACCCAGAAAGGGTTTGGCCTAGTTCTGATCCTCCAAAATGTTGATCCTCCGCTGAAGCTCCAATGCCAAAATTATCCCCAAAAATACTGCCCAGAAGAGTCCCGAAACAAACCTTGCATGTTCCCTTCCGTCGTTCTCTAGAAACACACACTAGCTGAGCCAAAGGCTGAAAGATGAGCTTTGAAATCCTTCCAGCTCTCCTCCAAGGTGGTACGAATTGCCTTTGTAATGTTCCTAACAGTAAATTAATAGTGAATAACCAAAGACATGCAATAAATATAACACATAAAAACTTTTGTAAACATCCATAAGACAAAAAATGCTCCTCAACGCAAAAATGGGCAATTTTTATTAATATTCAACCGCTGGAGTACAATAGGAAATAGAAAGAGTGCACCTGTGCTTGCACAAGGAAATATACAAGCCTCAGGTGATCAATATGTCAATGCCCAACTGTTGTAGAAATTCGTCCTCCAGAATTCTACGCTGGACAAGTATTTTCGACACTGCAAGATGACTTGGCACCCTGATTTGGCCCCTCAAAACTGTCCAAACAATTATGTAAATTTGGGGACGTGATCCTTGCAAAAACCTAGAAAAACCCAAAAAGTGTTTGCACTAGTTTTGAGCCTCCAAATTTGACCCCAAATAGCTTGGTCCTCCTCAAAATACCAGAACACTCCACCTTTAGCGGAAAATGATTTATTGTTACCCCGAAATGCTAGCAATTACCCCATAGTCTCTCTCCAAATGAAATCTTAGCAGCTCAGCCCCTAAATCCTCCAACCGACACTCCACACAACAATCACCCAAGAGAACTACGCAAGCCTTGAGAGATGACACACTAGCAAGCTTCAGCAATTCGTACAGCAGTGAGGGACTCCCTTTTGCATCCAAAAATCTCCCTCTTTTGGATGGAACCTGACCAAGAACACCCCTGCAGCAATAGAGACCCCAACTTTCGGCACTAATCCTCCCAATGACTGTGTGGCCTCTCCCTCTGTGTCCCAGTTAAACTGGAATAACGTGTACCTGTGTGATGTTCCTCTCCAATCCTCCACAGCAAGAGAAAATCCTTCCTAGGGTGGCACTCGAAGTCCCCTGAAGAAAGGTTGAGCTTCACTCCTTGGGAAGCTCTTGTGTTAAGCAGCACTTGTAACTCAACGAAAAAGCTAGAGTGAATCAATTATCAAAATGTCAAAAGGCCCCTAAAATGAGAGCCTCACCCCAATTTATAGCTAGCCATCCCTCATGCTCCTTATGGGCTCCACACATGAAATTCCCTCTCTCACCCAATTCGAATTCCTCCAAGGGGTGCATATTCCCTTGGAATGGCCCCCACTCTCCACTTCCCATCGAACTTCTTGGCTTTTCTAATGTTTGGGGGCGGAACTTTTATAGTTTTCCCTTTTTCACCCACTTTTCCTAAGTTTATATGCCAAATATTTATTAACTGCCAAAAATTGTAAAATTGAGAATTCCCTTAGCCAAATTAATAATTGGGGACATGACAGTCCTCCCCACCAAAAATTGCTTTTCCTCAAGCAATGCCTAGACAAGCATTGCTCTATCAGCTTACTCAAATGGCTATTGCAAACGATACTTAGGTCCCAAATGTGCCACCGAGTCATCCCTCTCCCCAACACTATCCTTTGACCATGGAGTCCCTCGATACTAGGACACCAAGCCGTCCTAGTCAACATGAAGCACTCGTTTCTCCACTCATTGTCCAACTTGGTATAGGCACTCGAAGCCCTTTGCATACCATTAGTAAAGAAAGCAACATGATCATATAAAGTCTTGTCTGTCTCCCTATGCAGTTGCTCTGCTGAATCATCCATCTCATGTACTCAAAGGGTAACCCAAAGATACAATCCAACCCCTGTGGAGATAAATCCTTGCCGGCACGAGCTTCCCCTAATCTCCCCCTGTTGGTCATCCCTCATTGTTGGTGAAGTCCCCCATGCCAATAAAGAATCACTAAAATCCAATGGAAGGTCGGAATGATCTCTCGCACTCAAACCCAACTAACCCGCAAAGGTAGTTGAACTGTCAAGTACTGTGATGTTAGGGTTCCATGCTAATCTCAAAAGGATACCACCATGTCGACATTGTGCCACTCTAACCATGGTCAACTGCCCATAGTACTCATACCATATCCTCCCCTCTTGGAACCTGATGGCTTAGAATCTGCGGGGGCCAAGCGCATCCCGCTGGTCATAAGACCACCAATGTGAAGTGTTATCCCATCTTGGGAAGTCCCAAAGAGGTATCGTGCATGCCTCCAATCTGAGGACCAACAAAATACCTGGATTTCCTTCCCTAGTGGGAACCCTCTCTCCTAAGTCTATGACCCAACTGCTCTACCTATAGCTCCATGGCCCCATATAAATCTCAAAGTGAGGTCAATGTGTGGGCATTTCACCAGTCTAGGCATGACTATGACCCCCTCATACTCTTGAAGATCCATCCACACCCATAATCCTCTGTCACAACCCAAGTAAAGGACAACTCTATAGTGTTGAAGACAATCCTACTAGGGAATCCCATCAAAGCCATCATCTACCAATCCTTAACTAGTCTCTGGCCGAAACAATAGCTGAAAAAGTCCTCCTCGGCCTAGAGTGATAATCCTAACTATCCCCAACTTGACCTCCCAAGGGAGATGCTGTCCTGTCACTATCATCTCTATGATCCCTCCGGAGAAAGGTGGTCTACCCCAATGGATCCCTAGAACCCAAAGCCAAGTTGAAAGACCATTTCCTCCAATTCTTACCTCCTGCCACTGTGTAGTATCGATGTCCACTGGGAACGCCATGTTCCATACAACTAATCCTTGAATGTTGCTAATAGACACATGTGTGATGCCTGCAACTGACTTAGTGTATGTAGATCTATCCTGCTCCAGCCAATCATCACCACTAAGTCTACCATCCGCACCCTCGGTAATGTGCCAATACAGTGTCTGAAGCCCGGATACCCACTAGAAAATTGCCTCAGCTATACACGGTATCCCTTGCTCATGCATGATCCCAACAAGCCCTACTGAAGTAGAGGCATATGTCTCCCCCATGATAAGCTCCCCAAGTGTGGGTTTTGATTTCAGGTAGCATCAGATGTGCTCTAAGCCTCAAATTTTGCAAGAAGGCTTGGGAACATGTATTCCAAAGAACCAAGAGAGCATTTTGGGAAATTCCACCCAGAAAGAGTTGTATTAAAATAATTAATTATTTTTAAAGGGACCCTAAGTCTAAACTTAGGAAAATAAAATAATTATAGGGTATTAATGTGAACTGTGGATGTAACTTCTAGAAGAAGATGAGGATCAAGCAAAAATGATCTTAGCCATTGATTAGCTTCTAATCTGGGCCGTTGAATGTCAACAAGGAGATTATTTAAGGAGGCTTGAGGGTCACTTGAAAAAACACACTGAGTGCAAAAGAAACAAGAAGAACAGTGCCAGAGAACCCAACATTGAGTAGAGAAGGAGGTCGAAAAAATGGCAGGAGGCAGCAGTTCGAAACCCTAGAGGGTTTGCGCAGTCTTGGCTAGAGGGCTGAATTTCAAGGCAATTTCTCTCTGAGTAAGTCGACAGAGAGAGGGGCTACCAGATCAAGATCTTGTTGTGGCAAAGGGAGCAGTGCTGAAGCCTTAACGTGAGGAGAAGTTGGTGGCACATAGTCTTTTCTGCGGGCCATTTTCTTGGGAAGAAAGACATCAGAAGAGAAGGAAGAAGCATGGTTCAGGGAATTTATTCCTCATAGGACTTCCATCCAAGGAGTCTGAATTCTCACTCGCAAAGCAGCAGTGGAGAAGGGAGGAAAAACAAGCTCCAGAAGGGAGTGCGTAGGCCAATCCAGTGTTGCGCAGAGGAGAGAGGAGGCTATTCGACATTTGCGTTTGGTAGAGATGGTAGCCACATCTCCAGGAGGGAGGTGGGGAGATTTGGAGATGTAGTTCAAAAGAGCCACAGATGGGAAGGATCCTTGAGGAGCCCATCTCTAGAATCAATTCCTTGCTACGGGAGCCCAAATCAGAAGTAGCACGATGGACTAGTGTCAAATGGTGCCAAGGAGTGTCAGAGAGACAGTTGCAGTGGCTAGGAGCGTAAGAGACTGAACAACGTAGATAAGAGTTGAAAGCAGTGCAGATGGCACAGAGTAGACATCAACAACAATGCAGTAGATTCAGAGGGTCAGTGCAGAGACTAGTAGCAATCAGGCTCCAACATTCACATGGTATCATACTGAACATAGTTAGTTCAGTAATTTGAGATGTTTTTCCATTGTTGATGCAATGGCAGCAGCAGTTTGTAGTGCAGAGGTAGTTGGCAGTGACAGTGCCAACAGCAACACGTATGCACAATTTCAGAGGGAGTTGCAGTACGGGTACTATGTTGACAGTGGCAAGGTCAGCAGTAGTACAGATGAAGCATTTGTGCAGTAGTTGATGGACAGCATGTCAGACATCAACAACGCAAATACGATGTTATGAAGTCAGTGTGATGCTTCAGATTGAAGACATTGCTAGAGCACATTCGTTGCTAAGAGGGAGTGTTGATTTCTGGTAGCATCGGATGTGCTCTAAGTCTCATATTTTGCGGGAGGGCTTAGCCACATGTATTCCAAAGAACCCAGAAAGGGTTTTTGGAAATTCCACACAGAAACAGTTGTATTAAAATAATTAATTATTTTTAAAGGGACCCTAAGTCTAAACTTAGGAAAATAAAATAATGAAAGAGTATTAATATAAACTGTGGGTGTAACTTCTAGAAGAAAACGAGGACCAAGCATAAATGATCTTAGCCATTGATTAGCTTCTAATCTGGGCCATTGAATGTCAATGAGGAGATAATTTAAGGAGGCTTGAGGGTAACTTGGAAAAACACACAGAGTGAGTTTAGAAGTTCAATTTTCTGAAGCAAAGTAGCTGCTGGGAGAATGTCGATAGTGAACTTGTGTAGTGAGGGGAAGGGATATTTGGGTTGGAGTATCTTCTCCATAGCCTAGGATATGCAATAGAGAGGTAGAGAGACACCAGAAGGAGGTAGTGCAGGACCCAGGATAGGGTTGACGTTGAGCCAGAAGGGCTCACGCAGAAGCAGCACAGTTCTCCAAGAAAAAGTCTGAATTTGCTGAGGGAGCTGAAATTTCTCAGCCGGGAGGGTTAGAAACTTCTCAAGAAGGCAAATCGATTCCCTATTGAGCTGACGTAAAGCCTTCAAGGCTGATGTTGGGCCTATGCAGAGGTAGCACATAAATAGCTGGAAAGACGTTGGTTTAGCTGTCGGATCAGCCGAAACTTGCAGGGTAGAGTGATGTAATCTCACAAATTTCTTTTGCCAGTTTATTTCTCTATAACTGGATTTCCCGGAGGGCATCCAGAGTTGTATTCAGAAAACTATTGCGTAATAATAAAAACCCTCAGATCTGTTGCAAGGTTTTCCCGCATTGGGTTTTTCTGGGGACATTTGTCCAAAAATAATTGTCTTGTGTATGTATCTTTCTCTATTGTTCTCTTCTTGTTTCGACATATATTTTATTTGGTGTAGGTTGTAGTGTATGCATTTCGATGTTTTTTGTAGGAAACTGCAAATAACTTTTTCATGTAAATCTAACTAGTAGAAGAAATATCATCAGTGCTGCAGTAGGAATTCCTGGGTTTAAGGAATTTTCACACTGGGCTCACAAATGACCGATATACCGCCCCTGCAGAAGGTCATCTCATCTCCTAGCCCGTGGCTGCCAACTTGCATACCGACCCTACCCCTCCACCAGGGAATTCCTATCGTGCCCCTAATGCACTGAATCTCACAAAGTCGTCTCAATAAAGTCTCCCAAGTCTCGCTACCCACAATGTAGGCCTCGATCAGACACAACAAGGATCCCCTCAACTGCCTGCAAGTCCAGTTATTGAGGATGCCTGGGCTCCGATGGGTATCATCAAAAACCCGTGTGGAGACTCCTGACTAGCCCCAAGATTGAACCGCTCTCCAAACTTGGGTATGTCCCCCTCAATGGCATGCCTAACACTCTTGTCAAGTAGTCTCCTTGCTAGCAACACTCTCCTAATCCGCAGTGCGGCCCTGCACGCTGCTACATATAACCATGTATCCACATGTCCCCTGGGATACAATGGCATCCCTTTGCACATCTTTGTGCACCACTAGGCCCTGCTACATGTTGTCGCATCGCCCTAGATTAGTTGGTATCCTTCTTGTATCGATGTGTCCGTCACACTATAAGGAAATGCACTGCGATGTGAACCGCTCATCCTACACCCTGGTACGACCCTACACATGAATACACACCACTATGCACCTTCGTGCCCCTTTGCATATCGCTGCACACCGCTGCATGCCTATAATGTTCCAAACTTAAATAAATAGTCAATATGCAAAGCAAAAATGATTTACAACAAAAAAAATTAAACCATCAGCAAATGCTCATAAAAACTCTGGAAAGACATGAAGGGCGTCTATGTTATTCCATGCTCTTGTGGGACACCATATATTGGTGAAACCAGTCGATCGATTAATCAAAGGATTAACGAGCATTCAGCAGACTTAAGACATGGAAGAGCCAAGTGCTCGGCCCTTGCAGAGCATGCCGAGAAGACTAAACATCATGTTTGTATTGAAGAGGCGCGCGTCATTGCGAAGGTTGGGCAGTTTCACCATCGGAAGTTTAGAGAGGCCCTGGAGATTGAAAAAAGGCCAGTAAATCTTAATAGGGATGATGGTTGGAAGATCAGCAGTTGCTGGATCCCAGCCCTGTCTTCCTAGCCGCCTCTTTCCTTCTTCTCTTGGGTGTCCTGATGCCTTTATCCTCCTTTTTCCGGTGGGTCTCTTTAGCCTTTTTTGTTTTTTTTGCCCCCTTTCCTAGATAAGGGGCTTTCCTTTTGTGAGGGTGTAGGGTTAGTTTCTGGTCTAGCAATAGGAGCCTGTAGTTTTGTCTGTTCTTCTGCTTCCTTCATTATGAAAGTTTTGTGTAGTTTGATTTAAGGGTCGAGATTGAAGCTTTTCCTTTTTTATTCTCATTAGGGTTAACTCTAGTTTGATTATGTATTTTTCGTAGTAAGAATATATATATGGGTAGGAGTTAATGAGATTCAAGTATAGGAATTAAGTTAATAATAATAAGAATCACCATGAAATAATTTTTCATATCAACAATTATTAATAATAACGTAATGGTAAACAAACTACATATTAACAATAAATAATATTATATTTACAATATTTATAATAGTATAAAATAAGAGTTTGGTCAGTTGGGTAATTAGGGGATTATTAAGGTAGAATTAGACCTTTTAAATGACTTTCGCATTAATAGAAGGAATAAATAATTTATAGTATGGATTATAATTTCCTTTAATTATATATTTATTATGGTCAATTAGACTTTTTGGATAATAATATTAAGAATAAATAATATTATATTATTTATAATAGTATAAATAGAAATTAGGTTTTTATTCATATAAATAATTATTAACAATAACATAATGGTAAACAAATTACATTAATAATAATATTCATATTAACAATAAATAATATTATATTAAAGAGTTTGGTTAAATAGAGGAATATTAAGGTAAATTAGACTTTTTAAATAACTTTCACATTAATAGATGAAATAAATAATATCAGATTTATCTGATATTATGGATTATAATCTGGTTAATCGGGTAGATAGAGGAATTTTTCCTTTAATTACATATTTATTATGGTCAATTAGACTTTTTGAGATAATAATATTAGGAATAAATAATATTATATTTATATTATTTATAATAGTAAAAATAAAAAATTTATTACTGGTATTATATAGGGGTAATGGTTTGATATTAATGGGTGATAATGGTATTTTTCACCATTTTACCCTTATATAAGGGCATATTTTGATATTTTTATTAATTATTAACATAATGGTAATTAGATTAGTTTCTTTAATTAAAAATAATATCTAATTTTATAAATAATTAAAATGAAATAATGAATTTTATTATTAAATATATGAATAATGAGAATATAGTTGTTAGAGGTCCATTTACCGTTACTGGTCAAAATAGCTGTTGGAATAGCCTGTTGTCCCTATTTATGGCATCGCTTAGATTGGATCTTCAACTTGTCCTGACGATGAATCACACTAGTTGGTTCGAAACGCGTCGACAAATGGTTTCTTATGTGATTTTGCCGAAATTATTCTCTTAAACAAGATTATGGATCACAGAATTCTAAACTCCTTAATTAAGAAGTAGCTGAGCCATTTTATTAATCAATGGAGCAAGTACAATAGTATGGAGGGATGCACTTGGGCTTGCCACAATGGAAAGCATGACAGAACCTAGATGATAACACAATGATCTCAAATGTTGGAAATGATTGCTCCTCTAATGCTCTGCACTGCCCATAAAACTCTATAATATTTAGAGTGTGATCCTTGCCCAAAACCAAGAAAAACCCAGAAAGGATTTTGGTTGGTTTAGACTTCTGAAATTCAACCCCTTGGAGCCCAATCTCAATCGCAACTACAAAACTCGGCCTGCTAGATACTGCTTGTAAATCCTCCCAGAAATGCCCCCAAAGTGCTGAGCTGACCCTTGCTATCAACCCCTGACTTCCTGGGTGAGCTCTTGGCCTAAGGCACCTACTCTTAAGCTCCACGAAAAACTACTGAGTGGCCTTTGCGCTGTCCCCTAGCCTAGTAATTTGAATTGCTAGAATGTTGGCTCTGTTGGTTGTAAAACTCAACAAGAATGTTGGTCTATTGTTGCTATCTCAGCTCTCTAACTCTCCGACAAACAATATGATCTTTGCTGGCCTCTATCTCCCTCTAAGTATTCTCTGGCTACCCAGAAATACGCATTCGCTACTCTGCGTTGGTTGTTGGTGCTATGTCACTGCCCCAAAACTCCTGAAATACTTGTAGAATTGGCTCTCTAGGGCAAGCACGGATGGTCCCCCGAAGTAGAGGTTGAATCTCCGCTTGAGAGATTCGTGGCTAAACAGCCGATTGACTCAGCTAAACAACAAAGTGAACAGTCAAGTGATTTTGTTCGCAATATGTATGAATGAATCCAAAACTGAGAGTTGCTCCCTCCTTGTAACTCCTTGGGCCTCCCTTGCCTCAAGTGGGTGCCTCCATCCACCTATTCGACTTTCCCTCCAAGCTATTCGAATGGGCCAATTCAAATTCCCATGTGGGTGGTCCCCACATTCCACTAGCAACCAAATTAATTTGAATTTCCTCCTAAGTCCCTAAGTCGAAAATGATGGGTTCTCTTCCTTAGCCAAAATTGTGTAGTAGCACCTTGTTACAACTGTGTTTGAGAAGGGACATGAAAACCCCTATACATCCATGGATGCCATGATCTAAAAGAGAGGCAGTAAGTATAAGTCTACATCCTGTCAGTATCACCGTATCCACTCTCTAATCTCCATAACCTCGGATAAGTGGACCTCCCCTCCTGATCCTCTCTAATAGATCTAACATGCGAATCTCCTATGTACCTGTGGGGGTGTTCTTAAGGTGCTTCTCCTCGATGACCCCTGTGCCCTATATATCCATGGGAAATCCTCCTCTCCATACAAGGAACTATCTTGTCGCCTACGGATGCCACCTCCTCTGACAACCTCCTACCAAGGTACACTAATCATCCTATGCCCCCACACACAGCCAACATGCCAAGACAACTTATGGAGTTTGATTGCTCCTCTGTAAGATCGACCTATCACGGATGCTGTCCAAAACTCTAGTGAGAATATGAAAATGGGGGTGATCCCAATCACTAGATCCACCATCTTACTCATACCATAACTGACCCAATCCATGAAGTGATGGGGAGGCCCACTTGTGTCCTAACGATGATCCAGCCCTTAAGCCTATTCAAAAACCTAGTCAGGCCTATCAAGTACCAATTCAATACCTCTTGCCACCCAACCCCATGAGAGGGATCAAATGCAAGAGTCCCCGAGTACGTAGCAAGTCCATCATGCGAGTGTTGCGCCCTATGCAACTCATGTCACCTTGTCTCACTGGCCCGATCATCATATATAACCTGTCTAGTTAACCCATCCAATCTCCCTCCAACGTGTAGAGGTTACCCAAAAATAATTCAAGCCCCATCTACATAAGCTTGAAAAGAGCTACTGTCTGGAAGTACTACATCTCTACTGTCTGCCTACGCATCTATCTTCTCCTCGTCGATGTCACGTCCAACAGATGATTGCCCATTCTTCTCTACCATAGGCACAATAGGAGTTTTGAGCTGTCCCTCCACAAGAAGCTCATCAAGCATAACATCCTCATCCAGATCATGCTCCTCAAGGTGCTCTCCATGTTGTTGTAGGTAGTTGTAGTCTGAGAACTCTATCACGGCTCTAGGTGTATGCTGCAGTTTCTTCGTCAAGGTGTCAACTAGCGCTATCAAAGAGGTCTCTCATAATGGTGACTCATGTGCTACACTGGGTATATCAATGTGCTCCTCATGACCCTACGTACTCTTGGCCTCCTCCTCAGTCTCTTGATGTCTAAAACCAGGTCTTAACCAACAAAATCATCTCCTGGATGTTGAAGAATCTAGGGAAAATTAAGTTAATGAGATTCTTCTTGCCATAATAACTATTTGTGAGGAATTTTTAACTTTTTCTTCTTAGAAAAATATTCACTTGTTATTATTAGAGTGTGTTTTCTTTAGTTCATGAAATAGTTACGAAGACAAAGAGACAAGAACACAAGATGTTGGCTTTCTGCCAGGGCAAAACCTCTCACACTTTGAGAGGAAAACCCACACAAATTTCTTATTATAGAGATTCCAATTAACGAATACCAATACCATGACCCTTGAACTATTAGACCACTCCAAGACCAAGACTCCAATCCTCTACTTTGTCACTGTTGCTTTAGCGAGGTCTTCATTACTGCTGCACTATCAAGGTCATCATTAAGATCACTAAGATCACTACTGTTGTAACACTATTGCACCTTCATAGTGATCATAACCACAAGATCTTATATTGAGACATGTACATATAAGAGTACTATATCTAGTTGATATTCCATCAAGATCATGATTATATCTAGAAGTATTCCGAGACAGAGATATCCTCATCAAAAATATACCGAGACTTATGACAACATCTAGAAGTATGCCAAGAGAGTATCACTGAGATTCTCATCATAATAAGTATGCCAAGAACGTGACTATGTTTTTCCTTCCTGCACTGAGATCTTTATTGTTACAGCTATGTTGAGACTGTCACCACCAAGAAGGTTGCACTATAATTAGATATTGTAATCACCACTGATATTTCAAAAGTATCTGAGACCCACTACTCCACTGTACCAACCGAAAATCTAAGCTTCCTGTACCATCCGAAATTATGAGCTCCCTGTACCATCCAAAATTACAGGTGATCCAAGTTCTTGCACCCTACTATACCCATACGAAATCTTGTACCTTTGTACTCATCTAAAGTGGCAGAGATGTCCGAAATTTTCTCTTTCTGTGAGGACCCTAGGCGCCTATAAATAGTGGTTAGCCTTGAATATAAGCAGACATGACAGTGAACCATTGTGTCTCCTAATTTTGAGCCAACATGACTGCTTTTAATTCGATTTGTTGGTCGCCTTCATCAAGAGAATTGTTCTTGTCTTTGGAGGGATGATCTAGACACTAGGTTGACTCAAATATATTTGATACATGCCCAAGAAGGGTTCTTCCCGTATGACATTGACCTTCAAAAATAAATCCTAAGGCTCTCAATGGGAACCATCTATAAAAATTCTTTCTCATGAAACCCATTAAGCAAGCATAACAATAAATTCATTTTCTTATTTACAAAAATCATAATTACAATGTCTTTATGAAGACCGAACCTAGTTACCCTTTTCTTCAACACTCCCTCTTAACTAGGGAGGTATTCATAATGGTACTTGTTCATTCTCAAAATGATGAATTTCTCATAAGAAGAATCAGACTGGTAACCCATCTGTATAGCATCATAGTAACCAACATTGTTTCCACAACAAGGCCTTGATTGGCAACTCTATCTCTCATCAGATCAGAGCACAATGTTGGCGAGACCAATGACTATAGACACCTTCATCATTGTCTCTCAAGGTACATACCCACCCAGGTGTTCACTGAGTATGACCTTCTAGGACTATTCTTATCTTGGGTTCCCAACCCTCAAAGAATATCGATCCTCTTGCCTACTCTTATCTTGGATGCGCTACACATCCTCAAAGAGCATCGGATGCCAGATGATTACCCAATCCTCCATTATTTCTTCCAAAGTGAAGACAAGAATGTTGTGTCTATCTCTCCCTCTCAACTGGGGAAGATATGCCCATTCCTTGAAGGAATGTACCCAATATCCCCCTGAGCAGGAACTTACCCAAGCTCTCTCTTAATCAGGGACTTGTTAGAGCTCCCTCTTAGCTAGGGACTCTCCTATACATCATTGACTTCTTCTTCGTGGCTCCTTCAGCTGCTCGATCAACTTCTTTCCTTGATGTCATGAAATTCAGTAGCTTCTTTCTTGTAGGGAAACAACCATAGACCACTTTCCTCCTTAGTTTGGCATGTCATTCCTTTCTTCATAGAGAGTGGCTTTCTTGGTACATTTCTGGAACCTTCTTCATATGACTACTTCTTTCTCATCATGATTCTTCCATCTACCACATGAATTCTAGTTTTACTTGTACTTACAACTCTTGTTCGAGTAGCCCTGCATGAAATTATCTAGATAGTATTCAAGAAATCAAAACATCATATTAAATGAAATCATACCTTACGAGATGGCTCTTCATCATGACATCTTCCTGTAGGTATCAACATCCTGCACACATATTGACACATCTCCCAAATATATCCATTGTCAAGGGTCTTCATCCTTTTTCAGACTTTCATCAGAGTCTTCATATATTTCTGGGAGATTTCCTAGTCAAATCTTCTTGGTATTTTGGATGTTGATCACCTTCATCAGGGTTGCATATCTCACGATCTCTTCCTTCCTCACACATTTCATTCCCAATAACTTTCAATCAGAGTTTCTTCATTGTAGTCAACCACCTCATACTTCATATGAGGACATATTATGTTGATTTCATCTAGTGTGACTTATGCCTTCCTGCATCCTTCCAGAGGAGGAGATCCTTTTTCTTCTTGATCATGTTTCTTAAGATATAAGCAATGATCCATGTTACCTGCAACCATATGACATGACATTATAATATTAAACACAAGCGTACATACCTTATTTTACCTTTAGGTCATCTAGGCTTCTTTCAATAGCTTCCTTAATTGAAACGAACTTCAATCCCTTGATCTACTTCATCTCATCAAACCATCATCCCATGAATTTCATAAGTTGGTTTCTGATGAAACTCTTGCTTCCTCTCTAGATTAGTGAACCCTTCAATGAGGATTCTATAAGAGAATCTTGAGGATCTTTGTATATCCCCATTTGGAAAATGTTTCGTTTTTGACTTGAGGTATGATGAACCTTGTTGTGGATGAGTTCTTACTTTCTCGCAATGTCCACTGAGATTCTCAAGAGCTATATCTACATTTTTGTCTCCCATGGATTTTTTCCTTCATGATTTGCATGGTGATGTCACGAGTTCTTTTTTCTGATGCTTTCATGATGCCAAGATGCATCTTATTATCTTGGTCATATCTATAACACAAGATTTAGGATCTTATGATAGGACCCTTTTGTGAGGGATACCATCTTGATCATAGTATAGATCTGTTACTCCCTCTTTCCTTGGCCCTTTTCTTTAGCTACCGCCATCTTTCTAGTGATATGAGTTTCTTTCTATATCTTTCCATAGCATTGAATCTTAGATATACTATTATGTCTTGTTTGAGAACCAAACTTTCCTTTCCTTTTTGCAAATGTTTGAGTCCTTTAACCTTCAACACTTTTTGCCTACAACTTGTCTTTTTCTATTTAGCATAGAGATCACAAGTTGACGAATGAGGTAACTTTCTTATCTCATGGATCTTGATTATCTGTTAGTGCATTATAGATCAATGATTGTTATCTTCCTTCCTAGATCTTGCAGATGAGACCTTATGAAGATATCCTACATCCTTTGATACCTTAACTTTCATGTAGATCATATTTCATGTGAACTTCTGTATTTCACCTTCAAAGAATGAGTTTATCACATACATCTCTTTGATGTCTCCAATATTGCTATATGAGGGGATCTTTCATAAGTATCCCTTTCCATGAATTTAGAGGAGACCTTTTGATATGTTCAATGACTTCAGCTACAAAGAGGACTATGTCTATCCTCCTCCTTCATGCAAGGAATTTTGATGACCCATCCAATTCATAGATCTCCTTGCAAAACATGAAGTCAAATAACCAAATTTGATTATAGAATGAAAAGATACTTACTTGTCATGTGAATATGAAATCTTCACCTTGATTGCTTTGATGATGGTTGAAGAATATATATTAGAGCTTCTTCTTGGATGACCTTCTTACAAATGAGAGAGTCTTTCCTCAATAGAAAAGGTTGCTCCTTTTAATGAGGATGATTTGCAACTTCCTCGGATGATCTTCTTCTAAAGCAAGGAGATGATCATTTGAAGATGTCCATGCCTTATTGCCTTCAATTTGCCTTCGTTTGTAGTTTAGATCAAGACTGCTTCTAGGACTTCGACCTTCTTCGAGATGATGTAGTCTTCGATTTTTAGGTCCTTCAAACTTCATTGCTTTGTACACATCTTGATGAGAGTCTTGGTGGCCTTTTGATGATGACTATGGAGACAAAAGATATGGTTGTTGTAGATTGTTTACTTGATTGCATAGACAAAAACCCTTGCTGATGTAGACTGTTGTTGTGGACTGATTCGACAATTTTTTGAAATCCTTTCAACTTGCTTTGATGCCCTTCTTGAATGTCTCTTTTTGCTTCCCTTCCTTTGACTTCAGCACCTTAGCTCCAATACCATGTTGAAGAATCTAGGGCAAATTAGGTTAATTAGATTCTTCTTGCCATGATAACTATCTGTGAGGCATTTTTAACCTTTGCTTCTTAGCACAATATTCACTTGTTATTGTTAGAGTGTGTCTTCTTTAGTTCATCAAATAGCTACCCAAAAAAAAGAAACAAGAACACAAGATGTTGGCTTTCTGCCAGGGCCAAAACCTCTCACTCTTTGAGAGGAAAACCCGCACAAAATTCTTCTTATAGAGATTCCAATTGACAAATACCAAGACCATGACCCTTGACCTATTAGGCCACTCCAAGACCAAGACACCAATCCTATTCTTTGTCACTCCTGAGTTAATCATCATCACTGTTGCTTCATCGAGGTCTTCATTACTACTGCACTATCAAGGTCACCACTGAGATCACTGAGATCACTACTATTGTAACACTGCTACACCTTCACAAAGATCATGACCACAAGATCTTATACTGATACATGTACATATAAGATTGTTGTATCTAGATGATCTTCCATCAAGATCATGATTATATCTAGAAGTATGCCAAGATAGAGATATCCTCATCACAAATGTACCAAGACTTATGAAAACATCTAGAAGTAAGGTGAAAGAGTATCACTGAGATCCTCATCATAAAAATTATGTCGAGCCGTGACTGTGTTTTTCCTTCCTGCACTAAGATCTTTATTGTTACAACTATGCTCAGACTGTCACCAAGAAGGTTACACTGTAATTACATACTGTAATCACCACCGAGATTTCAGAGATATCCAAGGCCCTCTACTCCATTGTACCCACCGAAACTATGAGCTTGCTGTACCATCCGAAATTCTGAGCTTCTTGTACCATCCAAAATTATAGGTGATCTGAGTTCTTGCACCCTACTGTACCCATCCGAAATAGTGTACCTTTGTACTCATCTGAAGTGGCAGAGATGTCTGAAATTATGTATTTCTGTGTGTTGAAATTTCTAAGTCTAACATGTTTGAAATACCTACTATATTATCTGGATTATTTCTCCTACTTATTTATTCCACTAACAATTTATTTATAAATATAAATACTGAAATAAGCACAAAGCATCCTTAACTCATATACAGATCAAAAACTGAAATACTAAGACAAACACATAAGGGACACTGTTATTTTTGGATAATTGTCCCCGAAAATCTCAATGCGGGAAAACCGGTGTAGCAGTTATGAGGATTTTATTATTATGCAGATTCTTGAGTACAACTAGGGTGCCAAAAATGGCTCACCCAACAGAGATTGTTACACAACAGTAATACCTCTTCTTAGAGACAGATATTCAGCCTCTCAGCTCTAGTCTTCCCCACAAAAATACTTTCGGCACTTCCTCTTGGCCATGCTACCTTCAGCTCAACTCCTGAAGCCTCTGCGTCAGCCTCCTAGCTCTATGTGTCAGCTCTCTGGCCCTCTGCATCACCCACGCAAGCCCCTCAGCCTCTGCACAGTCTCTAGCTGCCTCTGCATAGCTTCTGCTGCCTTTGCGTTGCTCTAGTTGCCTTTGTGTCAACCTCTTTGGTCACTGTGCTAACCCTCAGGCACTATCCCTGCCTCTCTGCTATGTACTCTCCACCCCTTGGTGCAACAGATCACTAATTTGAATTTTCTCAGCAAGCCCCGCTCCAGAAAATCGAATTGACTGATCAATCTCGATGTATCTCCAACTGACCCTCAAGCCTCCTCTTATACTTTTCCTGTTGAGTCTTCAACAGCCGATATTAAGTCCCTAATCAACGAGTAAGATTAGATTTGGCTTGATCCATGTCATTTAGAAGATTCTCACCCAGTTTTATATTGATACCCATTAATATTTTAATTTTCCTAAGTTTAGACGTAGAAACCCCATTAAAAATATTAATTATTTTAATATCTCTCCAACTGGGTGGAATTTCTCCAAACCACTTCCGGGTCTTGGAGATCTTATGTGCCTTAGCCTCTCCACCAATTTTCATGGCTAGAGCACATCCGAGGCTACCAAAAATCAATACTCCCTCTTAGTGAGGAATGTGCTCTAGTAATGTTTCACCATGCAAACATCACACATATCCTCTACACCGGTACCTTTGTTGATGCTTGGCCTGCTGCCTATGACACTTCCACTTCCATTGCTGAATTTGTAGTTGTACTACAGCTCAGTTACCGAGTAGTAGGTAACTGATTTCTCCAAAATACTGACATCCCAATCAGTCAAGAAGCCTCGTGAAACTAAAGATGTCTCTGCTGCTATTCTGTGCTCCCTTTGCTGGCACTGCGCTGCTACGTACACCTCTGTGCCTCTCGCACTACTGCAACCTCTATTGTGCTACCTCAGAATTTTGCATCCAAGCACTACCATTTTTCTCCACTACACTTTGCTCCACCCAACCTCTGTCATCTTGCTACTATCGTTAAGGGCTCCCATACCCGGATATGATCCAAGAGTTTGGGCACCTCAAGGATCCTGCCCCTAGTATGTAGTCCTTCTGACTACAACTCAATGTCTCCCCACCTCTTCTCTAGAGGTGCATGAGCACTCATGGCACAGTCGTCATCAGTCTCAACTTCTTTCTCCTCCTTAGCCAGAGCTTCCTTGGAGTCGGAAGCCTCTCCCTTGTTCTTCTTCCTGGGACACTGGGATGCATAATGTCCCAGTTCCCCACAATGGAAGCACTTCACCTTGGAGATATCCTTCTTCTTCCTCTTCCCCTGCTGTCCCACAGATGCTAGAGCCGTATCCTCCTCCTCCTCTTTCTTGATCGACCTCCTTTGCCACTACTCCTCGCCTTGGTCAATCATCTGATCTCTTCTTGGTGAAGGGCTACCCACATCTCTTCCCATCCTAGAAGAATAGCTCTGCCCAAAATACCTTGGACAAATGTCTTCCACTCCTCAAAGACTGCATTCAGTGTGGTCCTCACCATGAACTCCGGATCCGGTGTAGACCCTATGGAAGTAAGTTGGTCACGAATCTCCTGCAATCTAAGGAGGAATATATCTATATGCTCCCCCTTATGCACCTGATACAACTGCAATTGATTCTCCAATAGCATCTTTCGCTGCACAAAAGTTCCCTGATACAAGGTCATCAAAGTATCCCACATCTCCTTTGTTGTGTTCTTTTCAACAATATGTGGTACGACTTGATCCTTGAACTCATCAAGGATTATGCACTTTTCCCTCGCCATTGCATCCTCATACTTCTCATTATCATCTGGGTCGACTAGGATAAACACGGTTCTCAAGGCAAAGCCCTTGATGCGATGTCGATCGAGGATTGCCAGGATCCTAGCCTTCCAAATGACAAAGTTGGAAGCCCCATCCAACCTGTCCTGATCCCTCACTCTATTCACTACCACTTTTGCTCCTCTTCTGTACTCCCTCTGAGTTTCGACTTCCCTCCTGGAAATCTCCCTCTAAGTCCTAATTTCCCTGCTAGAAATCTTCCTGCCAAATGTCAAACCACTCCAATCCTCCTTGCAACTGCAACTCGGATCTGGATTTCTTGGCTAGAAATATGTCAAGGTAGCGACTCCCTCTACCTTGGTTCTGTCCCGTTAAGTACTTTTATGCTTCGATAGAAACAACACCCCACTAGCTTCCCAACCACAATCTGCCCATAGTTCCCTAGGCCCCAGCAACTGAAGAAATTGAGCATTCCAGCTCTGCGCAATCCCGACAAAGGTTGAATCGCTCCTCTAGCCAACTACGTCAATCCTACCCGGCTGAGTAGGATGACGTGGCTCTTTGTGAGGTTCTTCTGCCTCTCTCTCTCTTTGCGCTGGCACTCTCTTTGGCTCAAAATGATGACGCAAGCCCTCTGCATGACTTCTTCTCTGCTACCTTTTTCTTAGGAGTAGCTTTGTCTCTTGGGACAGCTACAAATTTCCGATATCGATGATGCCTTCAGTCCTCTTGTGATCTGCAATGCTCTGATACCATGTTGAAATTTCTAAGTCTGACACATTAGAAATCCCTACTGCATTATTTGGTTTATTTCTCCTACTTGTTTATTCCACTAACAAGTTATTTATAAATATAAATACTTAAATAAACACAAATGCAGCCTTAACTCATATACAGACCAACAACTGAAATACTAAGACAAACACACAAGGGACACCGTTATTTTTGGACAATCGTCCCCGGAAAAACCTAATGCTGTAAAATCGGTGCAACAGTTCTAAGTGTTTTATTATTATGCAGATTCTTGAGTACAACTAGCGTGCCATAAATGGCTCACCCAACAGAGATTGTTACATGGCACTGATACCTCTTCTTGGAGACAGATATTCAGCCTCTCAGCTCTAGTCTGCCCCACGAAAATCCTTCCGGCACTTCCTCTTGGCCCTGCGTCAGCCCTGCTAGCTTCAGCTCAGCTCTTGAAGCCTCTGCGTCAGCCTCCTGGCTCTCTGTGTCATCTCTCTGGAATTCTACGTCACCCACGCAAGCCCCTCAGCCTCTGCGCAGTCTCTAGCTGCCTCTGCGCAATTTCTGCTGCCTCTGCGTTGTTATAGTTGCCTCTGCTTCAGCCTCTTTGGTCACTGCACTGACCCTTAGGCACTATCCCTGCCTCTTTGCTATGTACTCTCTGCACCTCGTTGCAACAAATCAATAGTTCGATTTTTCTCAGCAAGCCCCGCTTCAGAAAATTGAACTGACTCATCAATCTTGGTGTATCTCCAACTGACCCTCAAGCCTCCTCTTATACTTTTCCTGTTGAGTCTTCTTTGGCCGAAATTAAGTCCCTAATCAACAACTAAGATTAGATTTGGCTTGATCCATGTCATTTAGAACATTCTCACCTAGTTTTTATTAATACCCATTAATATTTTAATTTTTCTAAGTTTAGACTTAGGAACCCCATTAAAAATATTAATTATTTTAATATCTCTCCAACCGGGTGGAATTCCCCCAACCATTTTTGGGTCTTGGAGACCTTATGTGCCTTAGCCTCTCCACCAATTTTCATGTCTAGAGAACATCCGATGCTACCACAAATCAACACTATGATGACCCTAGCCGCCTATAAATAGTGGTTAGCCTTGAATATAAGCCGACGTGACAGTGAACCGTTGTGTCTCCTAATTTTGAGCCAACATGCCTGCTTTTAATTCGCTTTGTTGGTTGACTACATCAAGAGGATTGTGCTTGTCTTTGGAAGGCTGATCTTGACACTAGTTTGACTCAAATATATTTGATACATGCCCAAGAAGGGTTCTTCCTATATGACATTGACCTTCAAAAATAAATCCTAAGGCTCTCAATGGGAGCCATCTAAAAAAATTCTTGCTCATGAAATGCATGAAGCAATCATAATAATAAATTCATTTGCTTATTTACAAAAATCAAAATTACAATGTCTTTATGAAGACCGAACCTAGTTACCCTTTTCTTCAACACCGAACTCACCCTCTACCTGCCCACCTCTACATGATGGTCCAACCCCTGAACTATACTTCTTCTCCTGTTCATCCAAGGAATGAGGCATGGTAGGATGGTCAAACTGACCATACGTGTGGGTGTTGTATTGCTGGGATGGAGATGTATGTACTTGGTTTCTGTGTTGGTTATGTATCAGTCGTTGCATCCCATCTAGAATCTGTTGGTTCTGCCTCACCAATTGTTGGCTCTGCCTCATCAACTCCTCCATGATCTTGCTAGCCCCCCCCACAGTTGGCCAAGATCATGCTCTGATACCACTGTAATGTTCCTAATAGGAAATTAACAGTGAATAACCAAAGACATGCAATAAATATAACACGAAAAAACTTTCGTAAACATCCATAAGACAGAAAATGCTCCTCAATGCCAAAATGCAAAAAAAAATTAATATTCAACCACTGGAGTACAATAGGAAAAAGAAAAAGTGCACCTAAGCTTGCACAAGGAAAGCTACAAGCCTCAGGTGATCAATGTGTCAATGCTCAACTGCTGTAGAAATTCGTCCTCCAGAATTTTGCCCTGGCTGAGTATTTCCTACACTGCTAGCAGACTTGGCTCCCTGATTTGGCTGCTCAAAACTGCCCAGAACATTGTGTAAATTTAGGGATACAATCCTTGTCAAAAACCCAGAAAGACCCAGAAAGTGTTTTCTATGATTTTGACCTTCCAAATTCAACCAAATAGCTTGGCCCTCCTCAAATACCAGAACGCTCAACCTGTAGTAGAAAATGATGAATTGTTGCACCAAAATGCTAGCAATCACCCAACAATCTCCCTCCAAATGAAATCCTAGCAACTCAACCCCTAAATCCTCCAACCAAAACTCCACACAACAATCACCCAAGAGAACTGAGCAAGCCTATGAGATATGACGCAGTAGCAAGATTCAGCAATTCGTACAACAACGAATGACTCCCTTTTGCCTCCCAAAATCTCCCTCCTTTGGCTGGAATCTAACCAAGAACACCCCTATAGTAATAGAGACCCCAACTTCTGTCACCAATCCTCCCAATGACCGCGTGGCCTCTCCCTCTACATCCCAATTAAACTGGAAAAGCATGTACCTGTGTGATGATCCTCTCCAATCCTACTCAGAAAGAAAGAAAGAAAATACTTCCTAGGGTGGCACTCTAAGTCCCCCGAAGAAAGGTTGAGCTTCACTCGGGAAGCTCTTGTGCTAAGCAACACTTGTAACTCAACTAAACAGCTACATTGACAATCAATTATCAAAATGTCAAAAGGCCCCTAAATTGAGAGCCTTGCCTCCAATTTATAGCTAGCCATCCCTCATGCTCCTTGTGGGCTCCACCCATGAAATTCCATCTCTCACCCAATTCGAATTCCTCCAAGGGGTGTGTATTCCCTTAGAGTGGTCCCCACTCTCCACTTCCCATCGAATTTCTTGGTTTTTCTAATGTTTGGGGGTGGCACCTTTATAATTTTTCCTTTTTCACCCACTTTTCCTAAGTTTATATGCTAAATATTTATTAACTGCCAAAAATTACAAAATTGAGAATTCCCTTAGCAAAATTATTAATTGGGGACTTGATAACCTTCCTAGGGTGGCACTTGAAGTCCCACGAAGAAAGGTTGAGTTCTCTGATTGGAAAACTCGGTGCTAAACAACAAATAACCTGGATAAGCAGCTTGAGTAGCTAAGATTGAGTTCATTATGTGAAAAGATGCCAAATGAGGCTGAGCCTCATATATTTATAATTCATGGACCTCTTTTCCCGTGTGTGCCCCCTCCAACTAGTAATTCAAATTTCCCTCATTAGCCATTCAAACCTCCCTCTATGGTGGTGTGTATTTCCTCATGTGGGTGGCCCCCACACTTGCCAACAAAATATTTTGGCCGTTTTTTCCTTCCTAAGTCTTTTAAAATAACATGGGTCCCATGGCCTCCAAAATTGTCAAAATTGTAGAATAGATAAACCTCTAACAATTTAATTTAGGAAGGGACATTACATGGGACTCGAGCCAAGGTGATACTGGTCCCTTGTCTTGTGTGTGGTAGCCAAGTGAGGTTGTGAGTATCTTCGAAAACCTTACTAATAAGAATGGTAAGAGGATCGAATAACTAAGTCAAAAATATCTAGAAGGTAGAAAAGGGGCTTGACGATTCGTCCTGTTTAGGGAAAATCCATCTCAAGTCAATTCCCACCCAAGGTAATGAAAATAATAAATCCATAACCAAATATGCAACAATGAATGAGACAACAAACAAAAAACGAAATGAGTTGTGCTAATGATTTTGGAAGGAAAAGTAACAACGAGAGGTCCATTTTGCCCTCAAAATGGTCGTATTACACACCACCAGGGGGTGAGCCCTAAGGGAGAAATTTTCTCCTAGGTTTGTCTTCAGCCGACAACCAACAACCCCTTGTAGCCACCTGATAACTCGATGTGCTACTTTTCTCTACCACCTAAGCCAACCATTTGTCGAAATTTCTAAGTATTACCCATTAGAAATTTTATCTGTATTCTCTATTTTATTTCGCCACGAACAAGTTATTTAACCATATAAATACTAAAATAAACACAATACATTCTCAACCATCTACATATCAATAGCTGAAAGAAATAGAAAAACACACAAGTGACATCGCTATTTTTGGACAACTCGTCCCCGGAAAAACCCAACTTGGGAAAACCGGTGCAACAATTTTGAGGGTTATTTTATTATGCAGTCTTTCTAAGTACAACTGAGTGCCAAACCGGCTCAACCGACAGAGAAAATAATCCAACAGTAATACCTCTCTTCAGAAGCAGATATTTGGAAAGTCTGCCCCACGAAACCCTCTCCAGCACAATATGAAGCTCAGTGTCAGCCCTCTTGGCCTTTGCGTCAACCCAAAAACCCCCTGTGTCAGCCCTCTGAGGCACTGCGCAACCTCTACAGCCCTCTGCGTCACCCCTGTAGCCTCTAGGTGGATGATGCAAGCCCTTCTGTCCTCTGTGCAGTCTCTTCTGCCTCTGCGTGGCTCCCTCTGGCTCAGCGTCTACCTCTCTCTGCTTCTGTGCTGCTCTCTCGGCACTATCTCTGCCTCGTACTCACTGCCCTTCACTGCAACTGATCACTGATTCGATTTCTCTTAGCAAACCCCGCTCTAGAAAATCGATTAATTGATCACTCTGGTGTCTTCTCCAACCGACCCTCAAGCCTCCTCTTATACTTTTCCTGTTGGTCCTCCAACGGTCGAGATTACATCTTTAATCGATGGCTAAGATTAGATTTGGCTTGATCCATGTCATTTATAACCTTCTAACCCAGTTTTATATTAATACCCATTAATATTTTATTTTTCCTAAGTTTAGACTTAGGAACTCCATTAAAAATATTAATTATTTTAATATCTCCTTAACCGGGTAGAATCTTCCCAAACCATTTCTGGGTCTTGGAGATCTCATGTACTTTAGCCTCTCCACCAATTTTCATGGCTAGAGCACATCTGATGCTACCCCAAATCAACACCATTGTCTGCACTCGCTCATCTGTCATGATCGTGTGTTTGAAGGTGTGCCTTTCAACCCTGAAGGTATGACCTTTCATTATGTAATTCGGTGTTTATGATTACATTACTTCGACACATTTGGGCATGGATTAGTGGGGGTATTTAGGGGAAATAATTGGCTTTGACTTTGCTCTTGTTCCCTTACCTCAACTTGGGGAGTTAATCTTGTATCCTAAGGTCGTGGGATCTCCTTTATTGGCTACTAGATTTAGGAGTGGCACTACATGGAAAACCCTAATTTTGGTTGTGTGGTCTCGCTTCCCGATACCATATATCTCACTCCCCTCCGCTCATTATGACCCCTTTTCACATTCTCTCCATCTGGGTCCACAATTTCCATTGGGTCCACAAGGTGTTATCCTTCCCCTTCCCCTTGTCCACACCTTGGGTCGGGCCTGGAATGATGCCCCGAAGGATGATGTAGCTAAAAAGAAAGATAAAATCATAATATGGCCACATACAATAGGAAATGTACCAAAAAGTGAAAAAGATGGCCGAGATAAAAAAATTTATTGCATGGGAAAAAGCCAAACATGAGCTCTACCCCTTATCATTATGGCCATCACCTTGGTTCCTAGGGCCCTTAAGAGTGCCCCCTGCATCATTGAGGAACCCATGATTGTCCCAACCCCTATTGTGTGATAAAATGCCATACCTTAAGAGGGTAATCACTATTACATCTTGCACATCATGCTCTCATCCCCTCGAGCCCCGAGCAGTAAAATGAAGAAAATCAATTAAAGAAAAACGGTATATGAAGAAGGGTGGAAAAAACGAAAGGTCGAGGTAACTCATGTACAAAAATTGGTCCCTCATACACTCATACACCCAATGTGTGGGCCTCCCTCATTATAGCTACCTTTGTACCATGGCTTGTGGCTTGGAGCCTTCTCTTTTGCCCCCACTTTGCTCCATCACCACTTCACATGACACCTCCCATTTGATGGATGTACCATGGACTATCACTCCCTTAGAGGTTGAAACCACCTAATAGCATCCTTCATTAGCCTCACTTGTCAAGCAAGGTAACACTTGTACATGTTTAAATCCCATTTGGAAGGGCATGCCACTATGAAGTGTCCACTTATACCCCTAATTAGAAAGCTTATTTACTCAATTGCACTAATGGATTATTTTATTGGAAGGTGAGAAGATGCATTGGATCTTATATAGGATTTCAGGTGGGTCTTCATCTTGGAATTGGCCTCCCTATACATGATCCAAGCCCTCTAGAGGAACATAATGGCACTTGTAGGGTGAGCATTGAGAGCCATGGGCCTCCAGACATGAAGAGAGTTCATTGCCACACCGTGGGATTCTTCAACACCACCACGTTATTTGTTTGTGCCCCAGTTATACAAAGATGATGATGCACTTCGACCACATTGCTCAACCGGATACACTTTTCACTCGATACTTAGCAGCTGATCCAGGTCCTATGGGAGTTTTTGTCTTTTCTGGGGAGACATGGGAGGGCATGTGCCATCTTCTAGCCCTCATTGATGGAGCATCGACATGATCTTGAGCCATTTGGAGACCCATGAGACCCATTTGGAGCCCACAGAGCCCAAATTTGGGTTTGGAGATGTTTTGCAGCATTTGGAGTCTCTCTCAAAGCATCACACTTTGGATATTGGATTTCTCTAGAAAATAATTTGGACCTACAGTAGAGGACAAAATCTGGATGCCTTTGATGAATTATGATGTTTGGATAATTTCACTAGCATTCTTGGAGCTTCTTTTTGGCAATTTTGTGGATGGATATACTCTTCTTTTTCTTGTAATTGTTATTTGATGCTATATTTTTGTCTTTCAAGAATATTTAATGCATGGAATACTTTTTCATTCCTTGCTTCCTTTGTTGTTTCTCACCTCCTTGTGGCATGTCACAAAGGAACAACACCATTATAGCAGCTTAAGCCTTGTGAGAAAGGAGTATAACAGGTAGGTGCACCAAAAACCAATCCATCATAGCCTACTGGTTAATTCGAAAAAAGAGAAGAAGAAAGAGGCTGGTCGTCAATACTGTGCTATAATTAATGAGAGTTATTTGAAGCATTGAAACTATTGGAAATTTTTTCATGTGTTACTCATTGGAGAAAGAATGAATGAATGTTCCTAGAGGATTGGTTGAGTTTGTATACTTGAAACTCGACAAAAGTGTCATCAAAATATAAAAATCTAGAAGTCATTTTGTTGTTGCTGCCATCTAGGAGAGCGAAATTCCTTATATGTCTCCTTGAAGAGCGAGTTTCCCTTTCATGGTTTATCTTGACTCCAATTCTCCTGATAGGCAGGCATTGGGTCTAGGATACTTGGTCATCATATTCTACTTGAAAAATCAATCTTTCTTCACCTCTCTCTCTCTCTTTTCCTCATCCCTTTAAGGTAAAGGGATGAATCACCTTTGTGAGGCACTTCAATCATGTGGTCCAAATGAAAGAGAGGTGAAATGGAAATAATCCACATAAAAGAATGTTTTTTTAATGTTAAATATACTTGGGTAGAAAATGAATGTTGTGTCAAGCTTTCAATAGAGTGCTCCACTTCATTAATGAACCTAAGTGCGTAGTTCAATTCTCCTAAAAATCACGCCTGTACCCAATCTACAATGTAATGAAATTAATAGCACTAAACCTACTACCAAACAAGTACAAAGTGGGGGGGGGGGACAAAGTTCTATAAAGAATGGTTGATACCTCACTTATCCTTTTTTTTTTAACAACCTCCCTTGAGGTAGTAGGGTTGAATTATCCATAGAAAGTGAGGGGACAAAGCCAAAGAACATGCCTTAGGATGAATCAATAATATTGCACGCTTGGAGGCAATCTAAGAGCATGACATCCCCAATTAGGTGGAGAAAAATCCAAGCACATGAAGCATCATGATATGGAAGAAGATTTACCCGAAGTCTAAAACACTTACAATTTATTATCATTTGTTAGACATAGTTTCTTTTCGAGATTCCCCTTTGTGTAAGACGATAGCTTCCCTAAAGGAAGTGAATCACATACTGAGGTGTCTCATTTGTATATAGGGCTTTCTCACCTAAAAAGAGAATTTTGGGTTATAACAAAAATCTAGAAGTACAAAGCGAAATATAAGATAGATAGGAAATATAAAAAGGAAAGGGAAAAGAGCTAGACGAGCCATACGTGTAACAGAGGATGGTAGTTGATGATGTCAAAGTCTATGTAGGAATGCAAAATATGCAATTATGTTACTCATGGAGCTAAACTATTGATGATCCCTGCTGTCGCGCAGATTGACACGACAACGCTCAGACCGGGGGTTGTCACTCTGATCCCCGATCCCTCCGTTTAAGCCTGTCTCCCGTGGCTAAGGGGGGTAGACCCTGTGAGATGATGAAGACCAACTGTCGACCAGTTGGTTGGGAGACACGAGACACGATATGATAAGCACTAGATGAATTTGATTAGTTAGCAGACCAATGCCTTGAGAGATTGTTATTAAAATAATTACCTGTTAAATGATATAGAAAAATAAACCGTGACCAGCAATCATTTGTCATCAGCTAAATCACATGACCAAAACGATATCCAGCAACTGAAAACTTCGAAAAAGATAAATGCTTAAAACCACCACGAGAATCGTAATTTATTAACCAGATATCAATTTCGTATCTCGACTTGAAAATTTTAGATCTCAGCATGAAAGATAATAATTGAAAACAACTGAATCTGGCAAAAATAATTTTCCACCAAATTTTTATATTTTTTCAAATTTTTTATATTTTTTATTTTTTTAATCAAAAATGAAAAAAAAAGATCTAAATTAAATCTTATTAAAATTGACTCCTAAAAATTAAAATTTTTAAATCTAAAACCCAAAAGAATTTTTTTTTTTTTTTTGTTATTTTTAATTTTTAATTTTTTTATTGTTTTTTTTATATATTTTAAATTTTTTTTTTCTTTTTTTTTTTTTTAAACTAAAATAAAATGCCAAAAAAAAGGAAATCTAATTAAATCTAAGAAAAAGAAACTATAAAATAAAAATCTAAATCTAAAAAAAACTAAAACTAAAACCGTAAAGCTTTTTTTTTATGGATTTTTAAATTTAAATAAAATCAAACAATTTAATTCTAAAGAACTAAACATAATGCATATATTAAAACCTAAAAAAAAAATGAAATCAAATAAAAAAAAAGAAATAAAACGTGACTAAATTAAACCCAAAACGCATGAAATCGATTTTTTTTTTTTTAAATATATTGAACCCTACGTTAACAAAAAAAATACGCAAACATGAAGCAAAATCAAACCTGGAAAACGCACATCTGCATACTGGCGAGACTTCACAATGCAAATCGACTTACCTTTGACTGCATCAAATGATGCCCGGCTTTGAGATTCGACTCACGCTTTTGACCGCACCGAAAGTGAAACCTGCAACTGACGTCCAGCATACATAACTCGCCCGTCCTCAGAAACTATGACGAAGGATGACTGATTATTCGGTTGTGTTTTTGAATGTATCTTGCAGGTTTAGGAGTGAGGCTCGAGGACGCAACACCAAATTTTGATAGAGTTATCCAGTCCCACGCAGGTCTGAAATGTTGGAAGGCGGCAATGGTACAGCATGCAGGGGTTCATATATGCAGGCCAGGACGGTTTTTGAAGCACGCACGCAAGATTAATGCACACCTGGCCCGTGGTAAAACTCGATGCGGATTCTTACCCTCTCACCAACGCATACAGTTCCTCAAATTTGTTTGCAGGCTTGTGCATCCTCGAGGGTCTGATGACGGGCATGGAAATTTTTACATACGCACCTGCAAAGTGTGCTTGCAGATTGATGGATGGATATCATTTACAGTTTTGCAGCTTCCGACAACCATGTAGAACCATGATAATCTTTGCGTTGATCAGACCCACGATGTTTGTCGACAGAAGTTTTTTTTTTTTTTTGATGGCAAAAATGTGTGAATGTAGGTTGGATGAGGGCTTAGCACGCAGGTCTGGAGGTAAGTACGCAAGGGGTTTGCAGGGTTTTGGAGAAAAATTCGACGGCAGCAAGGGGCCACGTTTTCCCTTTTGTTTTGCAGATGGAGACTGGGGTTTTTCTTAGAAAAAATGAGTGTGTAGCGGTGGAGATTGAGTGAGAGTAGATTTGCAGGTTGGGCAGCCAAATTGCCAAAAGAAATCACCGAAGATCCACACAAAATCAATGATTGACACTTTCTGCTCCAAAATTGCCTGATAAATCCTTGAAAAGACTTCTCAGAACCCACAACCTGTGACCTGAAAACAAATGAAACAGACAACCAAAACCTGAAAAAAATAAAAATAAATAAAACCCTAAAAACCAGCAAAAGATATTTACAGATTTGGCCACTTAACAGCCAGATTCATCAATAAGCACATAAAATATTTAAAGAAATAATGATTTCAGATTTTCACTGTGAAGAACTTCAGAAAATCTCTCATGCAAATTAGAAAGATAAACCAAATGATAGACCTAGGATCAAATCCAACTGGGCTCAGCAAAAATGCTTGTGGGAGCTGGCTGGTTCAGCCGAGAACTTCCCCGAACGCCCACAAATTTCCTTCAGAAAATGTTTTCTGCACAGCTCAAAACAACCATCAGTAAAGAGGGAAAAAATGCTACTAGATCTCAGGAAGTAATGGAGATACCTGCCATTACTTCAGAAACCCTAACAGCACCCAAACCCTAGCAAGTGAGCAAGATACCTGTGCTCACAATACTCTACAAAAGCTATTATTAACACTGAAAATAAAAATATACAGAAATTAAACAATCTCACAGCATTTCAAGAGAGTAACACCAGCAAGATATGGACCCCAAAGTCTTCTTTTATTAACCAGAAACAGATTTACAAGAGAGCTTCTTCAGTCTTTGACTCACAGATCAGATGATCTGAAATGACCCCCCCTAAAACCCTATATAAAGGAAATGATCCAAACGGCTAGTTCGAGTGATCCACGTTGAAATGATCTCGACCGTTGATGAGGATCAAGACATCTCTTGATCTCATCCGTCGATTTATTCACTTAAAAAAATTTATTATTTTATTAGTTAGGTTTTTTGCTTT
>APFE030278128.1:81011-103811 GCA_000404065.3 Pinus taeda
AATATTTAGTTTATTGCTACAACAACAAAAAATTACGCAGATTATAACCTTCAAAAATAAAATTATGCAGAAAATAATAATGCTAGAAACTGACAAAATTTAGCACACACGCATAAAAATATGACATCGTTATCTTTGGACGAAAGTCCTGAGAAAAACCCAACTTGGGAAAATCGGTGCAGCAACTGAGGGTTTTTATTATTATGCAGCAGTGAAATCTAAGTACAATAATATAGATTCTGAATTTGGAAATCTTACAGAGAAAAATACTCCCAAAAATCTAGTGAGGAATTTTCCTCACCCCACAAGAAAATTTGGCCTTGAAGACTGACCTCTAAAACCCTCTACGAATTGCCCTGCGTCACCCTCTGTGTGGGTTCTCGCAGGCTCTAATCCATACGGCCTGAATCTCAATCTAAGTTGCTTCTTCCACTTGGCACTAACCCTGGAAATGCCTCTCCTAGCCTCTGCAAAATTCTTCTGCCCTTGGGACATTGAAACGACTTCTTGAATCTACAAATCGAACTGCCTCTAGAAGCTACTGCACAGTACTTGCGTCAGCCTCTCTGTCGCTCTTCTACCTCTTTCCAAGTGCACTCACTAGATCTGAAAATCTTCCTCAAGTCTCACTATTTCTGCCCCTCACTATCTCTACTTCCTCACTAAAGCTCGAATTCTTTGGCAACTAACTGCTGCTATGGAAAATCAAATTCTCCAAGTGTCTCTAGTGTCTTCTCCATTACCACATCGATCCTTTCTTATATCTTCCTATTGAGACTCCAACGACCAAGATTAATTCTTAACCAATGGCTTAGATCATTTCTGGATCTATCTGTGCGATTTTATACTCTATTCTCACCTTGAATTAATTAATTTTGATTAATTAACCATATTCCCCAAGTTTAGACTTAGGAAATATTTAAAAATCACCTAATAATCTAATTAAGGCATCTCTAGGTGGAATTTCCAGAAAAGATTTCTAGATTTTCAAGATCTCATGTATTCTAGCCTTTCCACCAAATTTCACGGCTAGAACACATCTGATGCTACATAAATTAATACTCCCTCTTAGCGAGGAATATGTTCTCTCTAGTGCCGCACATCTTGCCACAACATCCTATCTCTGTATCACCTCCTGTCACGTTGTTGATGTTTGGTTGTTACTTCCCACAAACTACTGCATAACTCTGATGTTGCATCTGTGCTACTGCTGACACAGTTGTACTGTTGGAAACTCTGCATCTGCACTGCAACTCCCTCTCATCTATTGTTGTTGCAACTGTAACAACTACAACTGAGAAGCATCTGAAATACTAAATCAAATTTGTTTGTCACATCTGTTGCTGAACTCCTTACTGCTACTAGCACCTGCACTGTCTACTGAAGAATATGCTCTACTACGGGCTCTGCACGATGCCACTTTGCACTGCTTCCAACACTGCACTGCATTCCTCATCATCTCATTGCCACTAGTCTGCAACTGTTGCTCTGGAATATGACTGCATCTCTGACACTGATCCACCTTGCTACTGAATACTGTTAAAATTTGGGCACCAGAGGACAAGTGTTTCCCTAAGGCTTTGATCTTTGGCCTAAGGAAAAGTGTCCAAATTTATTTGTACTTTTCTCCTAAGTGACTTTATAAGTGGTAAAGTTACATTCTAATTTAAAGGTGACTTTATTAAAGTCAATGAAGAATTAGAAAGTGAAAAAGTGACTATGGAAATAAAAGGCTAAGTGGGTCTTTATTTAAGTGGGTGAGTTAAAAAATAGAAAGTGAGAATTAAATGCACATTTATTCTCATCCCTAGATTTAAATGAACCTTAGCCATTAGATCTTAGGGTAACCCAAAAGGTTATTTAGAGAATAAAAGGAGAAGAGAAGAGAAAAAGATCAATTCATTCTTTCATGAGCATTTGAGAGAGAGAGGAGAGAGAAAAAAGAAAATTTCTGAGCGATGAGGAAGTGGAGAGAAAAAAGAAAACATTTCAACAAATCTGGGCAGCAACATTTATTGGCACGCATCCCAAGGCAAAACCGTACAATAGGAGAAAGGCAGAAAAATCAAGGAAGAGGGACAGCACAATGACACAATTTTAGAGGCAAGTTTGGACACGACTTTCAAGGCAGCCGTACTGCTAAAATCCATATGGTTTGCACAGTCCATACAACAGGTTCCGGGCAGGTTTTTCAAGGCAGGTCAGACAACATTTAATGCTTTTTTATTACTGGAAAAATTTATGTTTCGGTTGTTTGCTGGTTGGCACAATTTTCAAGTCAGAGTTCAAGCATGAAAAACGAGATAAGTTGTAATATGTAGTTGGTGGAAATTTTATTGTGTATTCAGTTCCTCTATAAAAGCATTTTCAGAAATAAAGAAGAGCTCTCAAACTGGGTTTCCCCAAGAGTTGTAGGGGGATTTTCTAGGGTCACATTGACCAAAAATCACTGTGTTGTTTTCTGTGTGTGGCTGTCATAATTTTGCTGTGTTTTATTTTTGCCATTTTAGTAGTTGTGAAATATCTAAATTTGTGTTTTTAAAAAAATATTGTCATTTCCAGATTTTAGAATTTTTATCATGCTTGGATTTAAAACTAAATGCATGGAGTGATAAGGAAAACTGATAACCAGAGTGGGGGATGAAATTCTTCAAATACTGTGGGACCCTGTAGCAAGGTGATGATCCATGAGGAGGACACCTTAATTGACCCTGCCCATTTGGCACAATGGAGTCTCATACTCATCCTCCTCATGGATATGGTGCGTCACTATCTCCTTTTGAGCCTTATCCCTTGCTGGGACCTTTCTTTGCTTTACAACCCGTACTATACAACTTGTACTTCCTCTGATACCTATCTCCAACAACTAGAAGACAATCTACTACCTAGATCTACATTCTGGCTAACTCGTACAACCTCCTCTGGCAATCTCGTATGGACATCTCTACAAATTTGCAAAATCTACAAAATTCAAAAATAAAAAAAATAAACAGGAATCTCACTCTTTCCCTCTACTCGACTGCTAGATCTGCTACAAACACTCTCTTCTGGAGTGAGGAAATATGCTCATAACTACTGCCAATCTGCAACTGGAATAATTAGATCTCTAAAAATCGAGATCCCATGAGATAAATTTCCCCTCTGCGGTGTGTGTTTTTCTCTTCCACCCGACGTTAATTTTGCTGCTGCAAAACCGTCTGCGTCCAACCAACGAATCTACTTAGTGAAAATCTGAGTTGTTGCTACTCCCTCTGCCTGCTAGAATCACTGTTATGGAAAACCCAAAATTTCTGCAACCCTGTAACTGAAAATCAAGCTTCCCCAAGGAATTTGATTTGCCTGCCCTGGGCTCTGAGAATTTCGGCCTGCTACTCCCTCTGAACAACGAATTCCTTTCTCCATTTTTGAGCTTCGCGATTAATCACTTATGCTCTAATACCATGTGAAAATTTCAAAACTGAAATCCTATTGCAACAACTAGTATTAATTCTTCCAACTGATAAATTAATTATTCATTTTATTGTTACGGTAACAAAAAATTACACACTGCAACCTTCACAAATAAAATTCTGCAGAAAAAAATAGCATTGGAAACTAAGAAAAATTAGCACACACACATAAAAATATGAAACCGTTATTTTTGGAAAAAAGCCCATGGAAAAAACCAACTTGGGAAAACCAGTGTAGCAACTGAGGGTTTTTATTATTATGCAACAATGAAATCTAAGTACAATAATATGGATGTTGAATCTGACAATCCTATATAGAAAAATACTGGCAAAATTCTATTGAGGAATTTTCCTTACCCCACAGGCAAATCCAGCTTTGAAGAATGGCTTTTGAAACCCTTTACGAATTTCCCTCTGCAATCCTTTGTGTGGGCTCTGCGCAAGGCCTAATCCGTATGGCCTAGATCTCAATCTGAGCCAATTGTTCCGCTTGCCACTGGCTCTGGAAACGCTTCTACTGGCCTCTGCAAAAATTCTTCTGCCACTAGAACATTGAAATGACTTCTTGAATATGAAAATCAAACTGCCTCTAGAAGCTACTACGCAGTCCTTGCGTCAGCCTCTTTGTGGTTCTTTTTCCTCTCTGCAAATGCATTCACTAGATTTGAAAATATTCCTCCAACCTCACTATCTCTTCTTCCTCACTAAAGCTCGAACTTTCCAACAACTGACTACCGCTAATCTGGAAATCAAATTCTCCATCACCACATTAATCCCTTCTTATATCTTTCTATTGGGACTCCAACGACCAAGATTAAATCTTAATCAATGGGTCAAATCATTTTTGGATCGATCCGTGTGATTTTCTAGAATATTCTCATCTTTTTTTTTTGTAGCAGAGGAATCGGGAACTGGGACAGCCTCGCAACTCGCGTGACACGTGGTCGATTCTGGCCACCACCACTATAACCTCTGGGCTTCGTGCCTGCCCGCAATAACGCGTCACCACTGTCAGTCCGGGGGATTTGAACTTGTGACCTTCAATACGGAGTCCGCTTACTACGAACTTCACCGCCATGTGATTACCAACTCGCCTACCCCGTGGGGCTTAGAATATTCTCATCTTGACTTAATTAATTCTGATTAATTAACCATATTCCCTAAGTTTAGACTTAGGAAATATTTAAAAATCAGTTAGTAATCTAATCAAGCCACCTCTAAGTGGAATTTCCAAAAACGATTCTGGGTTTTGGAGATCTCATGTATTCTAGCCTCTCTGCCAAATTTCGTGCCTAGAACACATCCGATGCTACAGAAACTAATAGTTCCTACCCTTAAGTTGGAAGTACCTAATAGGACCTTTGGATAACCCTCCCATCTATAAGTGTGGTAACTTGTTTACAAATCATCAACTAGAAAGACACTTGAAGACAATGCTTATGTGAAGCACCCTTGCACCTTTTGCATTTGATATGGTCCACTATAATACCTTTATCATTGCTAAACCTATGATGATCTCACTTGATTTTTACAGTGTATTTTAGATGTTGCTTTCTAGATAAGTTTCAAGTGCCATTAAATATGGCTTGATGTCAGACCAGGCAGTAACTCCTCAAAATCAATTCATTCATATTCATTCAAGTTGCTCTTTATTATATACACGAGGAAGAGACTGTTCACTTCATCTCCCAATGACTATTCATATTGCTTATTATTTATTTACATCAGTTACACTTATTCACCCAATCCTAATGATTAGGTGTCAACACTTGACACTCCTCCAACACTATTATGAGGACATCCAACACAAGATGATGCAATTTCATGGCCTTGAAGCCAATATTTATGGAATGGATCGAGTACTGATGCTTGTCAATCTTACCCACACAAGGTCTTCCACCTTGGACCTCTATTGTTTGACTCAATATAAACAATTGAGAAAGACACTATTCAAGGCATATCAATCCTACAAAATCTATGTTATCTTTTTCCTTTTATGGTTAAAAATGGTTAAGGTTTGGGAAATCTTCATTAGATAGCATAATTCACATTATATATTATTGTCCTAAAACTAGGTTTTGCATCTATTACATTGGAAAAGTGAAAATCATCAGTTTATGCATTTTTCACCCAAAATTTTAGTGCTGACATCTAGGTTTTCCTAGCTGTTGTGTGCACTTCATCCATTCAAAAAATTGTTTTAACCTCTCTTTTTTACCTATATGCTTGGCTTTAATATTTTATTGATAACCATCACTTGTGGGCTAGTTTATCATTGCTGTCATAAATTTTACATGATGTAAAGTGTTATCTCAAAACCTATTTTATAACAAAAATCCTTTAAATAATGGTGGTATGTGTTTCGAAACTATTTGAGCGTCTCTAGGACTTACCTCAGCCCTCTAGACTTAGCCATCACTTCTTTATCTCTTTTTCACCTTGAGAATTACCTTGTTGAATACATTTCTAAGTTGTTTAAATTTAGTAGGTTACTTAGAGGGTATTTAACTTGGGAATCCTTAGGTTACCTAAGTCTTTGAGGCTTGTTGGGGAGGCCTTGCTTGTGGGGATAATATCTAATCACAAAAGATTAGGAGAAAAACCACTAAAGTGATAGTTGTGGTTGATTTCATTGTTGCATAGACCTAGTGAGGCTTTCCACTAGGCTGCCAAGTTTTAATGTAAATTTTCCTTCCAACATTCCCCTTAAAATACAAAATTACATCATTTTAGATTCTACTTCCATAATTTATGCAATATACTTTAAAAAATATCATGAGTTAGCTTTATCCATAGTCTAAAACCCTTTCAAATTATTATTAGTCATTAGACTTAGTTTCTTTTGGGGATTCCCCCCTGTGTCAGAGGATAACTGAGGTACACAAAGTGAAAAAGACATTCAGGTTACATTGGGTAGCCCTTCTCCAATATCCCTAGGGTCCCACTAGTGTATAAGGATTTGTCATTTAAGGTGAGGATTTGGGGTTATAACAAAATGGTAGAACTAGAAATTGAAATATGAAATCGATAAATGAAATATAAAAAAGAAAGGAAGACAACTTACGAGCACCATTCTCTTGCTTAAGGATGATAGTTGGTGATGTATGAGTTTGTTGCGACAGTCAAAAGTTGAGAGTGTGGTACTCTTAGTGTCAAAACACAGTATGAGTCTATTTCCACTTGATTTGTCTTGTTGGATATACAAGGCCTTTGTCAAGGAAAATAAAATGAAACTCAGAAAACAAACCATTGTCAACTCAGATTGTCCTCTCGCTCATCAGTGTGATTCTAATAACCACTAGGGAGCCCTCCCTATAAAATATTGTTGCACTATAGAAAATTTCACCAACAAAATATGGAAGCCTAACTCCGTATCTACACTAAGATATGATGGAGAGAAAACTGTTTTGTGAAGACAAGAATCAATCATAAAAAGATTGAAGGGCAGTTTATTTTCAAAGCCTCAATTGAATGTCAAAACAAACAATCCTAATACCAACAACCAACCCACTACACACAAGCGGATGAAATCCTTTTATCTGAATTCAAAGAATAACTTATTCTAGAATATACTTCCAACCACAAGCCATATCAAACTAAACCTAACATTTCTATGAAAGGGAAGGAGCTTTGATTTCTGATTTGCAGGACAGTTCAAAAAAATAAAAACAAACAAGAAACCCTTTTTGTGTATTGACAGATTTCATTCAAGCTAATATGAGAGAATTCATGACACTAAATTGGTATGCAATTATAACTCTTGAACTATTCTACATAGTCAAGAAGAGGCTCCTTTTCAAGCATTTTTGGGTCATATAGATGTACACATGAGGGCCATTCCAGTGCAAACTTTATACATAGTTTGAGATAATTATACTTGTTACCCACCAAAATGGGTAACCCCCTAGGAGAAAACTTCTCTCCTATTTTTGACAACCAACCAGCTAGTAGCCCTACTCATTAGGTTTATAATGACGATATGCCATCTCCTCCACTATTTCCACCAGTCACTACATCTCTCACCATTCAACATTCCTCTCAGATGAAGGTGGGGTACCACTTAACAGGTACTTTGATCATTCTTCATTCATGTGATTTTACTTAATGTTTCAGGCATTTAGTAAGGATAAAGTGGTGATCTGGATGATTGATTGATATTTTCTATAGGTCTATTCTCTCACCCTACCAGAGGGGTTAATTTTTAACTCTATTCTAGTGGGACGTCTCTTAAGGCATCAAGGTTGTAGGGGAGCACCACTTGGAAAACCTAGATTGAAATTCAGTATGCCTTACACTATACTTAACACTTACCATGTCACAATATAAGCCCTTGATACCATCTACATTCTTCGAGTCTAACTTTTCATTGGTTCGTTTGGATATGACACCCTCCTATCCACATCCATGACTAGGGCTATAAAACATTGCTCTGATAGTTGATGCAGCTAAAAGAATGGAAAAAACATAATATGGCCACAACAAAAGAAAAGAAAATCAAAATGTAAAAGATGGTTTGGACATAATATAGTGTGTGGGAAAACGAATAGTCTGAGCTCTACCCTCCTGATTAGCCACCACAAGGTTTTTGAGCACTCGAGTATCCATCACATCAAAAGAAACCCTTACATGTGCCAACCTTGATGACCTATAAACTACTTCATCCTAAGGGGTAAATTAAATTCTCTATCCTAAAGAGCAAGCTTTGATACTTGAGCTATGCACCATAACACAAAGCGTTATCAAAAAGAAGTAAAAGACACATCAAAGGGGTGGAAAAATCAAACTAAGTGGGGTAACTCATTCATCCATGATTGCTCCCTCCATTACATTTATACACTCAGGATGTGGACTCCCATTTGCTGGTCCCTTGACCATGATACTTGGCCAGGAAGTCTTTCCCCTTAATTTCCATTCACTTACAACAACACCCATTGGTTCAATGGTTAACCTTGGAAATGCCACCTCCCCTTAGGGGTTGGAAGCCCCTAATAGGATTGACTACTTAGCCACCCCTACAAAGATAAGGAAGACCATTATGGGACTTGGCCTAGTTAGATATTAAAAGGTGGTCTCAATTTGAAGTATTAATATGTGGTTAACACTTGAGTATGGTCCACTTAGATGCATTTATGGTCTTAGTCTCTAATGAATGGTTCCTTTCACTTGATTTTGAGTTGTTTTTTCCAAGTGTTCCAAAGCATTAGAGGCCTTGAGGGTGTTGATTTTTGTAGCATCGGATGTGTTCTAGCCATTAAATTTTGTGGAGAGGCTAGAATACATGTATTCTCTAAAATCTAGAAATCATTCTAGAAATTCCATCTAGAGAAGACTTAATTAAAATAATTAACTTTTTTTTTAATGGTTTTGAAGTCTAAAGTTAGGAAATTTGGTTAATTAAAGGGTATTAATTAAGTCATGGTCAGAATCTTCTAGAAGAAGGCATGTATCGATGTCTAGTTAATCTTAGCAATCAATTATGTTTTAATCTTGGCCATTGAAGCCTCAACGAGAGATTATAAGTAGAAAATCGATGGGGGTTGGAGAACACACTTCAGGAGCAAGGAATTCGATATTGCTGGGAAATCGAACTCCAGAGTAACAGCTCTATGTTGTCGGAGGTGATTCAGTAGTTTTGAAGCGGTGAGAGAGGGGCAGGCATAGTAAGGCTGAAAGGAAGTTTTTCCAGTCTGGTGAGTGCATAGCAGAGAGACAACATACTCCACAGAGAGGCTGACGTAGTGTAGAGAGGCAGCGTAGAGCTTCAAAGGGAGCTCTGTATTTACTAAGGGAAGTTGAGATTCATAGGCAAGAGCCAGAGTGGGAGCCCAGAGGCCAGAAGATCGAGTTTCCAAAGCAGCAGTTGTTCAGCAGAGTGAGAGAGACGTTGGTCCCAGCAGGCTCACGCATATCGACGTAGGCTAACACAGAGGCAGTGCAAAGGTAGCAAGGGGCAACTCATCTTGACCTAAGGTTAGTGTCGAATCACCAGTGGAAGTGAGATTTTTCTCACTAGACTTATGTCAGTCATTTTCTCTGTATGGAAAAGCTAGATTTAGGCTTTTATATATTTTTACTCAGATTTACTATTGCATAATAATAAAACCCTCAACTGCTACACCAATTTTCCAAAGTTGGGTTTTTCCGGGGACAATGGTCCAAAAATAACAGTGCTTTATTGTGTGTGTGCATCTATTCTTCTAGTGTTTTTATTTCATCCGCAGTATTTATTTTTTGATGGCTGCAGTGTATATGTTTCGATATTTTCCGTAAGAAACTACAAATAATTTTTTTGATTAATTTAACAAATAGAAGAAACATTATCAGTTTCTACAGTAGGATTCAGGATTATCGAGTTTTCACATGGTATCGAAGCACAGATAGAAGCCAAAGAGCTCAGTAGCAACAGAGGAGAAAGAATTTCAAATTTATTTGTAAGCATCAATTCGTAACACTAGAGGAAGTGCAGTCCTTGGGCCAAGAGGGTCGAGTTTTGAGGAAAGGTCTACTTCTCTGAGTGAGTCAACAGAGAAATTAGATTTTCTAGATCGAAAGTTACCAGAGGTGGAAGGGAGCAACAGTATTTTCCTTGCAAAGCAGATCTTCAAATGGGATGAAGATTTTGCAGTAGTTTGCTAGTGAAAATAGCATCAGGAGGAAAGAAGAGCGCACACTGAGGAAATCTTTCCTCAAGGGACACTTAGCGCAGAAGTTTGAATGTTCCTAGTAGAGCAGCATTAGTTGTGTGCAGAGTTTTTCGCTCCAAAAGGGAGTGCGAATAGCTGGGCAGCAGCTACGTAGAGGAGAAGAGGAGGAATTCAACATTTTTAGAGAGATGGCATCAGTAGGGTTGCGAGATCAAGATTGTTGGGAGGGAGCCTCCAACTATGTGATCTAGAATGCTATAATTTCCTGCCTTCTAGATGAACATGATCTCAAAACTTACATCGATAGAGTGGTAGTTGTACAGACAGATTCAGATTCGCTTAAGAAGAACACGAAGGAGATGGTGAAAGAAAAGAGGTTGATGCTCGATGAGGTTCAAGATCACGTGGTATCTCACATAGCTGGCAAAGATACTACCCAATAGATGTGGGAAGCACTTGCTACGCTGTACGAAAGATCTTCCGAGTAACGAAACATGTATCTAGAGGAGAAGCTGGGATGCACGAGGATGCAGAAAGGGGAGTGTATAAACCCCTTACTAGGGTTCAAGATGTCCGGGACCATTTGTCTGAAGTAGGTTCAGCGCCCGAGCCTACAAAATTCATACGGTTAGATCTAAACAATATTTTCGAAGAATGTCAAGTTTCTGTCCAGCGTATCTTGGGTAGAGAAAAATTACCAGATTGGGATCGTATGTGGGCTGATCTTCAGCAGGAGGAGATGAGGCGAGATCTAGTGAAGAGCCATCAGTGGTAGAAGCAGCAGTGCTAGAATGAAGCAAGTAAAGGTTAAAAATGGTTAAGGTTTGGAAAATCTTCATTAGATAGCATAATTCACCTTATATATCATTGTCCTAAAACTAGGTTTTGCATCTATTACATTGGAAAAGTGAAAATCATCAATTTATGCATTTTTCACCCATAATTTTACTGCTGACATCTATGTTTTCCTAGCTGTTGTGTGCAATTCAGCCATTCAAAAAATTGTTTTAACCTCTCTATTTTACATAATGCTTGGCTTTAATATTTTATTGATAACCATCATTTGTGGGCTGGTTTATCATTGTTGTCATAAATTTTGCATGATCTCAAAACCTATTTTATAACAAAAATCCTTTAAATAATGGTGGTATGTGTTTCGAAACTATTTGTGCATCTCTAGGACTTACCTCAGCCCTCTATACTTAGCCATCACTTCCTTATCTCTTTTTCACCTTGAGAATTACCTTGTTGAATACATTTATAAGCTGGTTAAATTTAGTAGGTTACTTAGAGGGTATTTAACTTGGGAATCCTCGGGTTACTTAAGTCTTTGAGACTTGTTGGAAAGGCCTTACTTGTGGGGATAATATCTAATCACAAAAGATTAGGAGAAAAGCCACTAAAGTGATAGTTGTGGTTGATTTCATTGTTGCATAGACCTAGTGACGCTTTCCACTAGGCTGCCAAGTTTTACTATAACTTTTCCTTCCAACATGCCCCTTAAAATACAAAATTACATTATTTTAGATTCTACTTCCGTAATTTATGCAATATACATTAAAAAATATCATAAGTTAGCTTTAGCCATAGCCTAAAACCCTTTCAAATTATTATTAGTCATTAGACTTAGCTTCTTTTGGGGATTCCCCCCTGTGTCATAGGATAACTGAGTTACACAAAGTGAAAAAGACATTCAAGTTACATTGGGTAGCCTTCTCCAATATCCCTAGGGTCTCACTTGTGTATAAGGATTTGTCATTTAAGGTGAGGATTTGGGGTTGTAACAAAATGGTAGAACTAGCAATTAAAATATGAAATATAAAAAATAAAGAAAGACAACTTACGAGCACCATTCTCTTGCTTAAGGATGATAGTTCGTGATGTATGAGTCTGTTACGACATTAAAAAGTTGAGAGTGTGGTACTCTTAGTGTCAAAACACATTATGAGCATATTTCCACTTGATTCGTCTTGTTGGATATACAAGGCTTTTGTTGAGGAAAATCAAATGAAACTTAGAAGATAAACCATTGTCAACTCAGATTGTCCTCTCGCTCATCAGTGTGAATGTAATAACAACTAGGGAGCCCTCCCTATAAAATATTGTTGCACTATAGACAATTTCACCAACACAATATGGAAGGCTAAATCCGTATCTACACTAAAATATGATGGAGAGAAATCTCTTTTGTGAAGACAAGAATCAATCATAAAAAGATTAAAGGGCAGTTTATTTTCAAAGCCTCGATTGAATGTAAAAAAACAATCCTAACACCAACAACCAACCCACTACACAAGCTGATGGAATCCTTTTTATATGAATTCAAAGAATAACTTACTCTAGAATATACTTGCTACCACAAGCCATATCAAACTAAAAATAACATTTCTATGAAAGGGAAGGAGCTTTGATTTCTGATTTGTAGGACAGTTCAAAAAAATGAAAACAAACAAGAAACTCTTTTTGTGTATTGACAGATTTCATTCAAGCTAATATGAGAGAATTCATGACACTAAACTGGTATGCAATTATAACTCTTGAACTATCCTACATAGTCAAGAAGAGGCTCCTTTTCAAGCATTTTTGGGTCATATAGATGTACACATGAGGGCCATTCCAGTGCAAACTTGATACATAGTTTGAGATAATTATACTTGTTACCCACCAAAATGGGTAACCCCCTAGGAGAAAACTTCTCTCCTATTTTTGACAACCAACCAGCTAGTATCCCTACTCATTAGGTTGATAATGACGATATGCCATCTCCTCCACTATTTCCACTAGTCACTACATCTCTCACCATTCAACATTCCTCTCAGATGAAGGTGGGGTACCACTTAACAGGTACTTTGATCATTCTACATTCAGGTGATTTTACTTAATGTTTCAGGCATTTAGTAAGGATAAAGGGGTGATCTGGATGATTGATTGATATTTGCTATAGATGTATTCTCTCACCTTACCAAGGGGTTAATTTTTAACTCTATTCTACTGGGATGTCCCTTAAGGCATTAGGGTTGTAGGGGAGCACTACTCGGAAAACCTAGAATGAAATAGCATGTTCATTCTCCCTTACACCATACTTAACACTTACCATGTCACAATATAAGCCCTTGATACCATCTACATTCTTCGAGTCTAACTTGTCATTGGTTCGTTAGGATACGACACCCTCCTATCCACATCCATGACTGGGGCTATAAAACATTACTTTAGAAGTTGATGCAGCTAAAAGAGTGGAAAAAACATAATATGGCCACAACTAAAGAAAAAGAAAACCAAAATGTAAAAGATGGTTGGGACATAAGGTAATGTGTGGGGAAATGAATAGTGTCAGGTCTACCCTCTTGAGTAGCCATCACAAGATTTTTGAGCACTTGAGTATCCATCACATCAAAAGGAACCCTTACATGTGCCAACCTTGATGAGCTAAAAACTACTTCATCCTAAGGGGTAAACTAAATTCTCTATCCTAAAGAGCAAGCTTTGATCCTTGAGCTATGCACCATAACACAAAACGTTATCAAAATGAAGTAAAAGACACATCAAAGGGGTGGAAAAATCAAACTAAGTGGGGTAACTCATTCATCCATGATTGCTCCCTCCATTACATCTATACACTCAGGATGTGGACTTCCATTTGCTGGTCCCTTGACCATGAAACTTGGCCAGGAAGTCTTTCCCCTTAATTTCCATTCACTTACAACAACACCCATTGGTTCAATGGTTAACCTTGGAAATGCCACCTCCCCTTAGGGGTTGGAAGCCCCTAATAGGATTGACTACTTAACCACCCCTACAAAGATAGGGAAGACCTTTATGGGACTTGGTCTAGTTAGATATTAAAAGGTGATCTCAGTTTGAAGTATTAATATGTGGTTAACGCTTGAGTATGGTCCACTTAGATGCATTTATGGTCTTAGTCTCTAATGAATGGTTGCTTTCACTTGAGTTTGAGTTGTTTTTTCCAAGTGGTCCAAAGCATTAGAGACCTTGAGGGTGTTGATTTTTGTAGCATTAGATGTGTTCTAGCCACGAAATTTTGTGGAGAGGCTAGAATACATGTATTCTCCAAAACCCATAAATTGTTTTTGGAAATTCCACATAGATACAACTTAATTAAAATAATTAACTTTTTTTTAATGGTTCTGAAGTCTAAAGTTAGGAAATCTGGTTAATTAAAGGGTATTAATTAAGTCATGGTCAGAATCTTCTAGAAGAAGGCATGGATCGATGTCTAGTTAATCTTAGCAATTGATTATGTTTTAATCTTGGCAATTGAAGCTTCAACGAGATATTATAAGTAGAAATTCGATGGGGGTTGGAGAACACACTTCAGGAGCAAGGAATTCGATATTGCTTGGAAATCGAACTTGAGGTAGCAGCTCTGTGTTGCCGGAGGTGATTCGGTAGTTTTGAAGCAGTGAGAGAGGGGTAGGCATAGTAAGGCCGAAAGGAAGTTTTTCCAGTCTGGTGAGTGCATAGCAGAGAGACAACGTACTCCACAGAGAGGTTGGCGCAATGCAGAGAGGCATCAAAGAACTTTAGAGGGAGATCCGTATTTGGTGAGGAGAAGTCGTGATTTAGAGGCAGGAGCGGGAGTGGGAGCCTGAAGGCCAAGAGATCAAGTTTCCAGAGCAGCAACTGATCAACAGAGTGAGAGAGACGTTGGTATGAGCAGGCTGACATAGATCTGTGTAGGTTGATGCAGAGGCAACGCAGAGGCAGCAAGGGGCATCTCATATTGAGCTAAGGTCAGTGTCGGATCACCAGTGGAAGTGAGATTTTTAGTAATATCCCGTTTCAGAGATATTCCCCAAACCCCAGTAAACTCCAACCAAATACGTACAAATGATATAATAACTGGGAAGCTCAAAGTAATGGAAATAACAATGGGGCAACATATAATAATATAAACATGAAATATAAGCAGATACTCAAGAAATGCAGAGAGAAATGCTAAGCCATTTTATTATATTGAGTAATAGAATGAGTACAGGAGGTGATCAGAAAGATGGTACCTCGACTTGCACAAGGCAAGTGAAGAAATACACTCAGAATAGTAAAGGAATGGCCTCTCTCTGAATTGCGTCCAAGCTGCTAGAGAATTGTCGTGATTCTGCTACTACTGGAAATCAAATGAGGATTTGGGGCTATTCCTCTCATCAAAAAATGCCGAAACTCTGCAATCGGACTCTACTCAAGAAACCCAGAAAAACCCAGAAAGGTTTTCTGAAATGGCCGACCCCCGAAAATCGCCCCCTTGAGGACCCACGCAATCCCTCAAGGCTCTGCGCTGCCACTGAATAAAACACACCAAGACTCTGCCTGAAACTCGGCCAAAATCCTCCAATATGCAAGGGCTGAGCCCTTGCTCAATCTCCCAGCTCAAATCCTCCACAAACCCCCAATCCGGAACTACCTCCAGAAGAACTACGTCCCTTTCTCTCAAGACAGTGCAGTCCTCCAATGCTCAGCTCCTCCTCAATGCCAAAGATCAATACTACTACAAAAATACTACTGAAACTACCTTGCCTGAGTAGGCACTCGAAGTCCCCCGGGGCTAAGGGTGAGATCTCCGAACGGAGACACTTAGTGCATTAAACAGTGCTGCAGACAAGCTAAACAGCTAGCGTGCTCCAAGTCGAAGTGACTAGCTCAAATGATCATAATCGAATGACAAAATGAGAAGGCTCCTCTATCCTTTATAGCATTGGCCTCTCTCATCCCTAAGGCTCGCCTCCTCCAACATAGCTCCTTCTCTTGCCACGTGTTCCTCTCCATCTGTGCAGTCCCTCCAAGTGTCTGCGTGGGCCCCTCCTCTACGTGGTTCTTTGGCCCCCCCTGATTCCTTTTTAAGTTACAACATTGTGCTTCTAGGGAGAGACTTTATTCTAAAAGTGAGTTATGTCTCCCCTTTCCTCACCTTTTTATTTATAAATAACTATAGAAGGAAAAATTGAGCAAAATCGAATATTCCAATTAGCCATGGCTAATTAGGAATATTATAGTCTCCCGGGTAAAATGTTGCTTGTCCTCAAGCAACTAAAGTGATGGATGCTGCAAAATTTCCTCACTCTCCCAAGTGGCATCCTCATCTGGCAAATTCATCCACCTCACCAAGAATTCCCGGATTGTCCTATTCCGTAGTTGCCTCTCCCTGGTATCAATAATAGCCTCTGGGGTCAACACCAAATGCCCCTCATCATCCATGGATGGTAACTCATCTGTCACTGTCACATGCTGCCCCAATGCCTTCTTCAGACATGATACATGAAAGACGTTATGAATCTTGCTGCCTTGGGCAGCTCCAACTCATATGCAACCTATCCAATCCTACGTATCACCTTGTATGACCCATAAAAGAGGGGTTTGAGCTTCTCAGCCCCTTTCTGCTTCAGTGACGACTGTCAGTATGGCAGTAATCGTAGGTAGACCAAGTCCCCTACCTCAAACTATCTCTCCACCTGACCCCTGTCAGTATACAACTTTTGTTGGTTCTGCGTTGTAGCCATATTATCCTTGAGAGCTCGGAGAATATCCTGACTCTCTTGGATCCAAATCTTGGCTCTCGGAGCCTTGCTAGCACCAAACATCACATCAGCAAAAGATAAAGGATGATATCCATATAAAACATAGAATGGTGACATACCAATGGACATGTGATGTGTAGTGTTGTAGCAGTACTCCCCCAGATGCAGCCACTTCACCCATGCTCGCTGCTGCCTACTGACATAGTTACGCAAGTAGCCCTCCAGCCACTTGTTAACTATCTCTGTCTACTCGTCCGTCCGTGGGTGATAACTAGTACTCGGTGTCAACTCCGTCCCCACCAACTGGAAAATCTCCTACCAAAATCCGCTCACGAAGCGGCTATTCCTGTCACTGGTGATGGTCTTGGGAAGACCATGTAACCTGAATATCTCTTTGAAGAATAGCTCGGCCACCTGTGCTGCTGTGTAATGTGCGGATATGGTGAAAAAGTGTGAGTATTTTGTCAGTCAATCAATGACGACAAAGATGCAATTCTTGCCCTGTACCATGGGCAACACTGTGATGAAGTCCATCGAAATAAACTCCCATTTCCCTTCCGGAATGGGAAGAGGCTGCAATAATCCTGCGGGATGGTTCATCTCCCCCTCGTTCCTCTAGCAAACATCGCACTCTCGGACATGCTGGAGTACATCCTCCTTGAGGCCCTTCCATGAGAACCTCTCTAATGGCCTTGTAGGTTTTGGTAAACCCCTGATGGCCGACCAATGGTGAATCATGTGACAGTAGAAGTATCTTCTTCTTGAGCTGAGATCCCTCAGTCAAGAAGATCCGGTCCTTGTAGTAGATGATCTCATCGACCACCCTGTACCTGTCCTCTGCCACCTGCCCATCCAGAACCTCACATGCAAATCTGTCCTTGGAGTACTCAACTAAGAGTCGAGTCCTCCAGTTTGCGTCCAAGCTCATAAGAGACAACGTGGTTGGTCTACGTGAAAGGGCATCTGGTACCATGTTGTTCTTACCCTTGACATACTCAATGCCAAAGTCATATGCTTTGATCTTACTGATCCACTTCTGCTGCCTCTCCCGTAGCTGCTTCGCTCCAAGAAGAACCTGAGGTTGTTGTGATCAGTCCTCACCCTAAACTTGTTACCCACTAGATACTATCGGAACTTGGCCAATGCATGCATGATGGCCAGCATCTCCTTGTCATATATAGAATAAAACCTCTCATGCGGAAGGAACTTCCGGCTCTCAAAGGCTATAGGGTGACCTCCCTACATCAATACTGCACTGATCCCCTCTCCTGACGCATCACACTCCAAAACAAATGGCTGCGAAAAATCTGGCAATGCAAGCACTGGGCAGCTACTCATAACCTCCTTGAGCCTATCAAAGGCTCACTGCGTTGTCTCCGACCAACTAAATGCCCCCTTCCTCGTCAAATCCATCAGGGGTGCAGCGAGCTGTGAGAAACTCTTAACGAACTTCTAGTAGTAGGTGCAAATTCCAGTGAATCCTTGAAGTTCTGTCACGTTCCTCGGCTCCGGCCAATCTCTAATGGCCCTGATCTTCTCCTCGTGGACCCTCACTCTGTCCACCCCTATGATGTGTCCCAAGTATAACATCTCCGTCAACCCAAACTCACACTTGGAGAGCTTGGCATAGAACTACTGCTCCTCCAAGATGTGCAATATTGTCTCAATGTGCTGGAGATGCTCCTCCCAAGTCCTGCTGTAAATGAGGATATCATCAAAGAACACCAACACAAGCTTCCTTAAGTGACTGCGGAAGATGTGATTCATGCAAGACTGGAATGTAGCTGGGGCGTTGGTTAGCCCCAAGGGCATCACCAAAAACTCAAAGTGCCCATAGTGACACCTAAAGGCGGTCTTAGGAATGTCCTGTTCCCTCACGTGAATCTGATGGTACCCAGATCTCAAATCAATCTTTGAGAAGAACCATGCTCCTCTCAACTCATCCATCAACACATCGATGCTGGGTATGTGGTACCTTTTCTTCAGTGTCTTCTTGTTTAGGGCCCTGTAGTCAATGCATATCCTCAATGTGCCATCCTTCTTCTTCACCAACACCACAGAAGAAGCAAAAGGAATTGTGCTCGGCCGAATGTGCCCAAGAGCCAACAACTCCTGAATGGTCCACTCAATCTTATCCCGATAAGCCTTGGGATGCCTATAAGGGGTAGTAATCATTGCCTGTATACCCTACTCAAGCTCGATGGTGTGTTCAAACCCCCGGTCCGGTGGCTTTCCCAGTAGAATCTCCCCAAATAATGTGGCATACCGGTCAAGGATGGACTGTGTCTTTGAGTGCACTATCTACCCTGTAGTCCCTGCCTCTGATGCACGCAGCTCCACTGCCCACTCTACGTCTCCCTTTCGAAAGACTGCCTCCATCCAGTGAGCTGAAACAGTCTGAGGCGGGTATGTGCTATCCCCGTATCTTCTCATGGCTCCCTGTCTTCTCATCATCCCACTCCATCTCTAGGGCCTTCCAATCTGTTGTAACCTTCCCAAGAGTGATAAGCCATTGGACACCTAGTACTATGTTGGTGTCCAGAATATTGACCATGAAGAAGTAGTTAGTTAGTGTGTAGGTGCCCATCGTCACTGATAACTCTGGAACATAACGAGCACACACCATGGTCTGATCTCCTGGGACCAAAACAGAAAATCCATCGAAGCTCTCCGTCGGTATACTTCTCCGCTCAACCATCTGTGCATCGATGAAGTTGTGGGTGGCCCCACTGTCAACCAAAATTGATACTCGCTAGTCACATACTGTCCCTCGTACGCACAACGTCAAATACTTGGGAACTCCTTGCAATGCGGCAAGGGCTCCTCCGGTAGGTGCAAAATTTGCACCACCTACTGCTGGTGGTGGAGGCGGCAAGGGACCCTGCACAGCATGACTATCTCCTGCCTCCACATCATCTTCCTCATCCTCTTCCCCACTGCTCTCAGAGAAGACCTCAATAAAATGTGCTTTGCCAGCAGCACATCTATGTCCTGGTGCCCACGGCTCTTGACAGGTAAAGCACAACCGCTTCTTCTTCAACTCCCTCCTGGCATCATCATCAATCTATGCTCGTCCTGGATTCCCCTTCGAATGCGGAATCCTCACATCCTTCCCCTTAGGCTGGGAAGCCTGTCTCTGTGGGTAAGGCGTCCGGGTCCTGGGTAAGGCATCCTATAAGTCCTGGGTCCTGCTGATAGCATCCTGTAGTGTGGCTGGTCTAGTGGACCTGACTAGACCCTGAAGTGGCTCTGTTAACCCTTCAACAAACAAGTAGATCCTCCGTGTCGTGGATAGATCGGCACCATCACTGAAATCCTTGGGAAGTCTACAATGTAGGTCTCTGGTCTCCTTGTCTGTTTGAGCCTCGTTAGCTCAACAAAGTGTTATTCTGGATCCCTCTGGTCAAACCTCTCCATCAATCTCCTGGTGAACTCGGCAAATGTCATCACCGAGGAGTGTTCGAGTGTAATCATCCCATGGAACCACCAATCCTGGGCCTCACCATCCAAATGTAATGTCACCACCTTGATGGCCTCTGCCTCCGAAATCTGGTTAAGCTGGAAATAGATGTCCAACTTCTCCACCCAAGACCTTGCCGAACTGTTTAATGAGCCATCAAACGTAGGCAAGTGGAATCTACTAGCTATGCGGTGGGTGTCTCCATCATGATAATGCGGTGTCCTCTGTGATGGTCGCGGGGTCTACTATCCCGCTGGAGCTGAACAAAGTCTCTGAATGAGAGAGCATCCCTGAACTCCTGCCCATAGGCCTAGTACTCTGCAAATAATCGCCCATATGACCGGGCTTTGCCTCCCCATGTCTGCTCCTAGGAAAGTGGGCATGGTAGAGCGCGTAGGGGCATGTGAGGCCATCTGCGGAATAATATCACACTGAGTGGTACCTTGCTCTGGAAAATGGTGAGATGTACCCGATCCCTCACCAACCTGGAAAACCCGTGGGTTCTCACGCTGCCTAGCCTCCACTGCTGTGAATCTCTGCCCCATCACCTCAATCTGCCTCGACAGATCCTGCACTAATTTGAGGAGCATGTCCGCAAATCTCTTCCTGTCCTCATCTGCCATCAGATCCTCCTGTTCTGCGTCCATCACAGGCTCCTCCTGTTCTGCGTTCCCCATAGGCTCCCCCTGTTCTGTGTCCACCACCCGAACATAGTCTCCCTCTTCATAGGTGTTCTCCAACCTACGCCCAGTGTCTTTGTATATCCTACCTTTGTAACAGATGTAGGGCTTTTCCCCCGGTGTCATAGATTGTTAGCTCCACAGGCTGAGCCAAATCTATGCTCTGATACCACTGTAATATCCCATTTCAGAGATATTCCCCAAACCCCAGTAAACTCCAACCAAATACGTACAAATGATATAATAACCGTGAAGCTCAAAGTGATGGAAATATCAATGATGCAACATATAATAATATAAACAGGAAATATAAGCAGATACTCAAGAAATGCAGAGAGAAATGATAAGCCATTTTATTATACTGAGTAATAGAATGAGAATAGGAGGTGACTAGAAAGATGGCACCTCGACTTGCACAAGGCAAGTGAAGAAATAGACTCAGAATAGTAAAGGAATGGCCTCTCTCTGAATTGCGTCCAAGCTGCTCGAGAATTGTTGTGCTGTTGCTGCTGCTGGAAATAAAATGAGGATTTGGGGTTGTTCCCCTCCTCAGAAAATGCTGAAACTCTGGAATCAGACTCTACTTAAGAAACCCAGGAAAACCCAGAAAGGTTTTCTGAAATGGCCGACCCCCGAAAATCGCCCCCTTGAAGACCCATGCAATCCCTCAAGGCTCTGCGCTGCCATTGAAGAAAACACACCAAAAATCTGCCTGAAACTCAACCAAAATTCTCAAATATGCAAGGGCTGATCCCTTGCTCAATCTCCCAGCTCAAATTCTCCACAAACCCCCAATCTGAAACTACCTCCAGAAGAACTGCGTCCCCCTCTCTCAAGACTGCACAGTCCTCCAATGCTCAGCTCCTCCTCAATGCCAAAGATCAATACTACTACAAAAATACTGCTGAAACTACCTTGCCCGAATAGGCACTCGAAGTCCCCCGGGGCTAAGGGTGAGATCTCCGAACAGAGACACTCAGTGCACTAAACAATGTTGCAGACAGGCTAAACAGCCAGCATGCTCCAAGTCGAAGTGACTAGCTCAAATGCTCATAATCGAATGAAAAAATGAGGAGGCTCCTCTCTCCTTTATAGCGTTGGCCTCTCTCATCCCCAAGGCTCACCTCCTCCAACGTAGATCCTTCTCTTGCCACGTGTTCCTCTCCATCTGTGCAGTCCCTCCAAGTGTCTGCATGGGCCCCTCCTCTACGTGGTTCTTTGGCCCCCCCTTGGTTCCTCTTTAAGTTACAATGTTGTGCTACTAGGGAGAGACTTTATTCTAAAAGTGAGTTATGTCTCCCCTTTCCTCACCTTTTTATTTATAAATAACTATAGAAGGCAAAATTAAGCAAAATCAAATAGTCCAATTAGCCATGGCCAATCAGGAATATTACATTTTTCTCACTAGACTTCTGTTAGTGATTTTCTCTCTATGGAAAGCTTTAAGCTTCCATAGATTTGTACTCAAATTTACTATTGCATAATAATAAATCCTCAACTGTTGCACCAGTTTTCCCAAGTCGGGTTTTTTTGGGGACATTGGTCCAAAAAGTAACGATGTTTTATTGTGTGTGAATCTATTCTTCCAGTGTTTTTATTTCTTCTGCAATATTTATTTTGTGAAGGTTGCAGTGTATATGTTTCAATATTTGTCGTAGGAAACTGCAAATAATTTGTTTGATTAATTTAACAAATAGAAGAAACTTTATCAGTTGCTATAGTAGGATTCAAGATTACCAAATTTTCACAGAGGGCACCCTACTCCACATGATGCTTGGGCCATGTTATGCAGCACCAGTGGGTGACTCCCATGGGAGAATTTTTCTCTTCAGATTTGCCTCAGCTGACAACCAATAGCCCCTCACAGCCACCAGTGTAGCCGATATTAAGTGAGATGTCTTCTCTCCCTGAGCAAGTCAAATGTCCCCTCACCCATCTATCGAGATCGTATCTTTGAAGGTGGGCCATCCAATCCTAAATATATGGTTTTCCATTATGCAATAGGGTGTTTATTCTTGTTTTTCATGGGCAAAA